>JASAMX010029370.1:0-23294 GCA_030248175.1 Microlaimidae sp. YZB2_3
GTTCTTCGTTCAGTTACGTATTGCTCTCGACTTTTAAAATTTCAAAAGTCAAGTAAATTAAAGGTAATACCAAATCCAGTTTTCTTCTACTTTTTGAGCAAAAGTAAAAGTAACTTTTTCAACACTAGTTTAATGAGCAACAAAATGGTTATCCAAAATTATTATAGTTTCTTGATTTTTTATCTGACAATTTAAAAAATTACAAAATACAAATAACTATAAATACAGATAATATTCTGATAATACCATTAAGTTTTTCATTTAAAATCCGAAAATGAATTGATAGTTTGGTTTTAGAATTTACTGTAATATTGCACAAGTTATGACATTTTGAGGGTCCTTAAAATTCTGACGTGATTAATGGCAAAACTTTAAAAATCAACCAAAATCTAACCAATTATATTGTAATATATACATATATATATATATATATATATATATATATATATATATATATATATATATATATATATATATATATATATATATATATATATATATATATATATATATATATATATATACATATATATATATATATATATATATATATATAAATTTCAATAATAGCAAAATCTTAGCGCATTTGACTATATACTAAGATATTAAAGCCTACATTTTTGCATGCTTGCGTCAAATTATCGCGCTTTTGAAAATACTGCGCCTATAAAGAAGTGGTACAGACAAAATTTTTTGTTTCGCATAAACAAAAAATTCGAATAATACGAATAAGGAAGTAAATCGACAAATATATAATAAAAATAAAGTAAAGTTAACAAAAATTCGACTCAATTGTTATTTCAACACGTACAAATTTTTGCTTTATATTATTTGTTTACCTAATGTTTTTGTTTTATTTGTTTTTGCCATTTTACATAGTGTTTCTTTTAATTATTTTTTATAACGGCTGCTAGTGCAAAAAAGAAACAAACACAGACAGGAAGTGCAACCTTTAATTGATTTGATCGAAAAAAAGTTTTATATAACAAACAAAACTAAAGACATTTTTAAAATTTCTTTTAGAAGCGCCATTTTAATGGACGAACATCATATTTAATCCTCCTTAAAATCTTTGTAAAAGATATTAAATATAAAAGAGATTCAATCCCAGGTAAAAGCAGTAATTAATTTTGCACTTTCCTGTAGCTTTATTGTGTGGAACTTTTGGATTAAAGAATCGTTAATTCTAAGTAAAAATAGCTTTACTTATCTTGTACGTTATATTGTACTGTGATTTATTTGAAATTTATTACAATCGGCTAAGGTTATAACCTCTTAAGAAACTAATACTGTTTTTTTATTTTAAATTAACTTAGTGTTTTTAGTAAATATATTGAAATGTGCTAAAATAACAAATGTTTTTTGTTAAAAAGTTGGGGGTTTAGGGTCGATGGAGCCAAGGTAATTTGGAGCCAAAAATAAACATAACTGAAACCTATTCCTAAGCCTAAGCAAAGCCTAAAAAAAGATAAAAAGAATTTTTGGCGGCTCCAAGTTCCCTACTTACGGCTCTAAAGACCCCGTACCAAGTTGGGTGTGCATGAAAATTTGCAGAATGGCGTTTAAAATCCTGTATTCAGGTTGTTGTAAGTCGTGATGCATAAAAATTCAGTATGCTCCACGCTGCAGTAAATTAAAATACGTTCCACTGTGCATATCATTGGTATTCTTTTCCTACCCTTCCATTTACAACGAAAGGACTTTTGGAGCTTCGCTCTTAAAACGAGCGGTTTCAAGCATGGAATATGTTTTAAATTATTGTATATCTGTCGATTTAAATTTATTTTTATGATTTTCAATAAATTGTGAAAAAATTTAGTTTGCAAAAAAATTTTTGACAAAATCATCCCTTGCATTAATTTTCATTTATTGATGAAAATGGCGCAAAAAATAAGCCGAAACTACTAAAAGCGAAGCTTTGCTTTGGAGCTTCAGGAACATTACCAATTTTATTAAACTTAAAAAAAATTTTAAAAAAATTAAGTCAAGCCAAGTTAAAGTATTTATTCTGAAAGGCATCACATGAAATTTTAAAAACAATATAAAACAACAAACACATAAAAACTGTAGATCGTAATCCGATTATGAACTTTGACTAACGCAAACACATAGTTTAATCTATAATATGAATTAGGGCTTAAGGTAGAACACCACAGTTATGACGAATTTTACTAAAAGTTAAATATCAACTAAGATATTAATTTTTGTCTGACAAAACTATAGTGGGATCGAAAGCTCAAATTATGATGTATCTAACGGTAATAGTTTGATTGTTTACCAGTGGTTCTATTTTGAGATATATTTCAATGAATCTAAAGCTCAAAAAACAGTTTTCGGCTATTTAAAAAATTTGATTCACTCAGTTTTTTCCGCAATTTTATAAAAAGTTAAAGAAAAATAGGGGGCAACTTTTAGATGTGGTTTGGAGTAAAACGTAATTCAAAATTTGAAGAAAATTAAAAAAATCAATATTCTTTAATAGAAAAATCCAATAAAAAAAATCCTGAATTAGTTTTTTAATCAAATACAATTCAAAATATTCATTAGACTTGTGTCTAACTATTTCCAAAATTTCTTTAAAATCTGAAAGAATCAAAATTTTTTAATTTTCGTTTAATTTTTTTTAATTGACGCCGAGAAACTACATTTTTTTTAGAACCATTTTTTTAAAAGTGGCTTTTAAGTGGGAAGTCTTAGCTGACCCAGTAGCCGAGTGGTTAGTACGTCGGGCCTAGATCCTCGTATCCTTGGCATCTATTCTTCGCTGGGCCATATTTTTAACGTCGAAATTTTAAAATTTTTAGTTAAAAAATGTTTTATTATTCAAGATATGCTGAATTAAAAATGAAAAAATAAAATATTTTTGGTGATAATTTTTATTAATGTTTTGTATTTTTGACATGTATTTTATTGATGTTATTTGATGATTGTGGACGATAACATTTTTTTACAGAAAAATGAATGTCAAAAATTCAATCAGCAGGTCTAATTACTTTACTAAAAATTAATTAGTAAGAATCTGCCGTCAAAATCTAACTGTGGTGTTCTACCTTAACACTTTTAATCCCTAGCATAGATCATTCAAAATATTTCTTAAAATAATCTAAGTGAAGAAGCTGTGACTTCGTGTTTCAATAAAAAACTCCACGTAGAAACTATTTTAATTTTAGTTTAGTTTTACTTTTATTTTTTAAAGTAAGTTTTGATGTGCAGAAGGTTTAACATAAATAGGGATATACATATAACTATTTATTATGACGACAAAGCCAATCCTCTTTGAAACAAACGGTATTCAGAATAAACCTTTTAAAATAATTAAAAAACAAATTAGGGCTTAATAAAATATATGTTTTTGCTGTGTAATCTAGAGTGGGTGGAAAATACCTAACAAACTTCCTTAGTGCTTATTTAATAAAATCTTCTTTTAAATTATTTTTTATAAAATTACAAAATTAAACTGTGTACTGGTTAGGTGAACGTGTTAAGTATATATAATATAGTAAACATATTTTGCAATAGATTGAAATAGACTTATTGTTTCCCAATTTCATCTATGATATACGAATCTGTTACTAAAACCTCAACTTTATCCAAAATGGTGAATGCTACTTTTTACTTTAAAAAAATACGCAATTCGTAACAGTTTCTTTCACCTTGGTGTTTATGATTTATGGTGTGGAATTTATTCTTGTATGCAGGAGTTAATGACTGTGTTTGTGTGGACATGTCTGCATGTCTTCATCTTTTTTTTAATTAAAAAACCTTTCATTCACTATTTTCTAAAGTTTGGAATAGAATTATAAAATTGAACTAGGATGAGACAGGTTTCAAAATAATTAAAACTGACAAAAAAGACTACTTTTAAGTTTTTGTTATTAATTTTTATAAAAATGTTTTAGAAAAATTAAAAATGGTTATCAACAATGAAAGAAATTCTGCTGAAACAGAAACAGAACTTTCTCTTTTGACAAATTTTGGGAGATGGCAGGATTTTTTTAAAAACTTCAATAACGATTCTTCGACTGATTCCGACCCAACAGACCCTTTTGAAACACTTAAACGTTTGCGAAACCACAAACGGGAATTGTGTCATGAAGCCATCTACTACACAAGGTTTGGCTTAGTTTTTATTTTTGATATTATTTTGTGATTACAGTGCAGGTACGAGTTTATCAAAGAGGTGAACATGGAGCTTGAAAAAATTAGAAAACTTTAGGAATTTATAGCCGCAAAAAATGGAACTGGGAACCCTAAATCAAGATTGGTTTGTGTTTATATCTAGGATCAGGCTTTGGCTTAAACTCAAATTTGGACTTTGGCAAATTTTACTCCTGAAGCTTGTTTTAAAGTTTAAATCTCAGCTGTGGCACAAACTAAAGAAGTTAGTTTGTTAATTTGTTGATTCAGACGTTTGTCTACATGTATTTGAAACCTTTATTGAGATTTTTTGATATAAATATTATAATAATAACGTTTGTCATTTGTAATTTTGTAAAGTTACATAATTTGATGTTAAAGCGAGATTTTTTGATTTTCAAGTTTTTAGGAACTAGTGATCTGTGTATTTGCTAAAATTATTAAATAAAACTTAGTTTCAAATAGTTATTTTTATTTATCTGAGATAACTAACAACCTAGAACAAAATTTTTGGGTTGTATAATGTTGGCATTGACAGTGAACCAACCCACTTTGAAACACCACAATTAATTTAATTTTTATGATTTTATTTCCTCTTTTTTGTTAATTATTAACCTTTTTTAAGTGGCAAACTGTGGTGAGTGGTATATTCAGGCATTACATAAATTTTAAAATAATTCATAAATATTCAGGAATTTTTTAAACTTCAGTGGCTAACACCTCAGTTGATTCACCTCAGTTAAAGGTGTGGTTAAGACCTCAACTAAATGCGTTTAAGAAGCCAGCCCATGTTTTTTTTTTACTGACTTTGATGTGGCGACTTTTAGTAACATACTGCTTCCTGTTTGCCTGGGTTTAAAGTTCTGTACATAGCATACGAGCCACAAAAAATGAGACAAATTTAAGGTCGATGCAGCCGACGAAACTTGGAGCCGTTTGAATGAAGAATTAAAAGCCTTAAGTAGAGAACTTGGAACAGGAATTAAAAATTGCCAAAACCTATATGTAAGCCTAAGCGAAGCCTAAATCTAGGACCAAGCCATTTCTTTCTAAACGATCTAATTTTTTAATATTTACGGCTCCGAGGTCCTAAACTTTCTGAAGACTTCAAGTTCCCTGTTTGGGGCTCTAAAAACCCCGCACCATGAGATAGAAAAAAATTTGAGGGCAGTTAACGAAGGTGAAGAAAAATGTGACAAGCCCTTGATTGTTTATACCTCTTAAAGTGTCAAATGAGAAAAGGTTATTTATTAAAACTATTTTTTTATTTTTAGTGTTATGAAATACATATTCCCAACGTTGCTGTTTGTTTGCCTGTTTGGAAATTCAATGAATCTAATTGTTTATATTCGGCTAAAAAAGTGAGGCATTAAAAACAGGAAGTGGTTAGTTTTATTAAGTTTAATATTGAAAAAAAAATCCAGTGAATCGTTTTTAGAGCCGTGATATTTCTGTACATACATCCCTTTTAACTTAGGTCCGCCTACAAAAATACTAAAACCAAAAAATTTCTATATTAATTTATGTCTTAAATCTCAAAAAAACATTTTAAAATTTTAAAGTTAGGTTTATGTTTTTGAACCGCGTATTTTAAAATGAAAAAAAAACCGTAAACTTTTTCTTAGAAAAATAACAAGTACTTAGAATACATTATGGAAATAATTTTTAGTTGGCAAAAGAGTCATAACTTGTGCAATATTACAGTAAATTCTAAAACCAAACTATCAATTCATTTTTATTTTAACGAAAAACTTAATGGTATTATCAGAATATTATCTGTATTTATAGTTATTTGTATTTTGTAATTTTTTAAATTGTCAGATAAAAAATCAAGAAACTATAATAATTTTGGATAACCATTTTGTTGCTCATTAAACTAGTGTTGTAAAAAGTTACTTTTACTTTTACTTAAAGTAATAAAAGTAACGGATTTTGGATTACCTTTACTTTTACTTTTACTCGACTTTTGAAATTTCAATTACTTTTACTTTTACTCTTACTCGACTTTTGAAATTTCAAATACTTTTACTTTTACTCTTACTCGGATTTTCCTCTGCAAATACTTAAATTAATTTAAGTAAAATTTAAGTAATTTGAAAGGGTAAATTCCCCATGGGCTTTTTGTAAAGTAAATGGCAAGAGAACATTTTTTAAGCCACTAACACGCTAAAACCATTTATTTTGACTAAAAACTTATTAAAATGATAATTTATACATAAAATTAGCAAAAAACTGGAACAGAGCTTTGGAGCTCCAAAAACCGGTGTTTTGCTCCGTTCAAAATTACTTTTATTATACTTTTACTCTTACTTTTACTTTAAAAAATAGGTCTTACTTTTACTTTTACTTTACTTAAATAAAATTTTGACCATTACTTTTACTTTTACTTTACTTAAATTAAAAAATTACAAATTACTTTTACTCTTACTTTACTTAAATTAAAATTTTTCTAATTACTTTTACTTTTACTTAAAATAATCCAAAATCAATACTTTTTACAACACTACATTAAACTAATTTTAAAGTGACTGTTTAGTTTTTAAAAATGTATCAATATTGCACACGTTATGAATGCTTTTGCGAAATAAGTATTAATGTATTTTAAAGGCTGGTTCGTACTTATGACAAAACGTCCTTTGGGCAAAGTCAAAAGAATAAAAGTCCTTTGGACTTTGTCCAAAGGACAAACACAGCGTCAAAACGTCCTTTGGACTTTGTCCTTTGGATTTTGTCCAAAGGACAACGTGGTCATACTTTTGTCGTTTGGACTTTTTCCTTTAGATTTTGTCCTTCGGACTTTGTCCAAAGGACAAATTTCAAGTAGCGTTCATACTTTGTCCAAATGAAAAAGTTCGAAGGACGTTTTGGCTTGTCCAAAGGACGTTTTGTTTTTTTTTTAAATTGTCCTTTGGACAAAATCCAAAGGACGTTTTGTCATAAGTATGAACCAGCCTTAAGTATTTGTGTTTTTTTTGTAAAAAAAATTTTTGGAAGTTTTAAAATTTCTAGAATTTTTCAAAACTCACACAAAAATTAACAATTATTGATTTTCCTATTTTTGTGGGCGAAGCTTAGTTAGAGGGGATGCGTCTATAAAAGTTAAAAACTCATAATTTGTCGTGCTGATTTGAAATATAAATTAATTTAAGTATTGCCGCGATGAAGCAAATGCCATGTGTAAAAACACGCAGATGAAACAAGTAATAAAAATGTAAAACTTAGGCTTGTAGGTTAATTAAGAGCCACAAGTATCAGTAACCAAAAAAACCTAGGAAAAGAATTTAAAACAATAAAATGTCATATGTAACATTCTATTACAACATAGCGAACCAATCGCAACCGCAAAACAAGCAAAAAAAACATGGTTTACTGGAACACAAATCAAAGGTTTAAACAGATAAGCACTAATATGAGCTGTTTTTAATAATGGAAATATGCACAAGATTAAAGAAATTGGTGCGCGAGTGTTATATAAAGGCAAGTTCTTTTTCTATGGGGTTTGTCACTATATTTACTCTGATTACAGTGGTTATTAATGATTCGTTAGGGATTTTTCGTTTTGACCACTGTCAAAAACAAATTTATGTTACTCAAGCTAACTGATTAAAAGTATATTTAACTTCAAGGAGCAATTTACACATAAAATTCAAATTTTTATTTTTTTTATTATAAGATTTCACGAAAATTATAATAAATTTGTTTTCAAACTGTTTTAATTGCCTCTGCGAAAGATCTTTGTCGGTAAAAGTTCTGGCGGTGAAAGCTGTGGCTAATATGATTTTTATGCTGTGCATTTTGCCAGAGAGTCTTAAAATTCTCAAGGTTAGTTTATTTGCATGCTGAAATTTTGTTACCAACGTTTAAGATTTTTAAACGTTGAAATGGTGATTTACATAAAACTGCAGACGCAATTAAAAAAAACATTTTGGCGACTAAAACTTGGTTCATACTGACCAAACTGCGCAAAGGACAAAATCAAAGGCGCAGTTTTTAAGTCTTATTCATACCTTTTTCAAAGTACAAACTTTTAAGGACAGTCCCATAGTTCATAGTACTGTCCGATTGTTCAAAGGACAGTTCAAAGAATTGTTCAAAGGACAGATAAAATCCAAAAAGACAAAGTCTAAAAGATAAAGTCCAAAAACAAAATCTAAAAGAAGTCCTAAAGACGTTTTGGACAAGTCAAAGTTGTGCTTTGGACAAGCGAAAGTTGCCCTTTAGACAGCCAAAACAGTTTGGACAGTTTGGACAGTTTTTACAGCCAAAACAGTTTTTAGACAGTTTGGACTGTCCATTAAACGTTTTTGGATTGTTCTTTGGACAAAGTATTTATACTTCGTCCAAAACACAACCTTTTAAAATTTTCCAAAAGACATCTTTGGATTGTCCAAAGGACAATACTGGCCTGTTTTAAAATCTTTTGGATTTGTCCTTTGGTCGAAGTATGAACATGTTTAAAAATTTCTTTCGGACTTTGGCCTTTGGAGTTTTTCTTTTGTATTATTTCCTTTGAAATTTGTCTCCAGAAGAATTCGGACGAAGATGAACCAGCTTTAAGAGGCAAAAATATGCCTTATGCAAACTAACCTGTAATAATCGCCTAGTTTTGGTTTATAAAGTATTATGTGCAAATGACTCATTACATGGCAATTCAAACCTGCGTATTATTATACACAAAGTAAAACCTATTGTGCTAGTATGTGTTCAATAAAACATTGTGTATGGTATTTATTATTACTTCTTAATGTTATGATCTGCAATATCATTTAATTTTAGTTTTAAGCAAGATTGATTCACTAATATATATTTAAGTAATGTGGTTAATTTTTTAAATGCGATATAATCTTTTTTTTAAATTTTGCACTAAATTTTTACTATAGGTATTTTAGGTACCGGAACAAGAAACTTTTATGCATAGTAAATATATTTAATCATGGTGAATTTTCAGAACTTTGTTATTTCAAACCAGGTTTTATTTATGGCTGATTAAATGTACTAAAAACACGTATATCGTCGTCATAATTGCGAAATGAGCCACACTCATTATAAATTACAGGTGACTGCGGTTCATTCTGTAGTTAATAATGGTGAGTTTTATATTCAAAATGAGTCTTAGTGGCATATTATTTATATATATTGTGGCTCATTTTGCTGAAGTAACGACGAATGAAATAAAGTTACATCTTAAAACATTAGCTAAAATCAAAGTTAAATTTAATATTTAGGCTTGGTCTGCTCCGGATAATCCTAGTGTGGAGCGGTATTATCAGCATCTTAACCCTTTTATGCTCACTATTGCCAACATCAGTGGAACATATGCCACCTGGTAATCAAGTTTAGACTTTGTTTTATTCAATCCCATTAATTAGACGTTTTATTTTTTCATCAACACAAATGAACTTTTCGCATTCCCTTACCAAGATTGAAACGTTTTAACAACATCAAGATATGAGACACCCGTTTAACACTCTGGATTCACCACCAATAACTTTAACTTTATTCTGTTCAGCACACTTTGGCAAGGCGAGAAAGACAGATATGAAGCGTATCAATGGATTTGTGTCGCCCAATAGCGTTGCGTCGAAAAATCTGAGACTGAACTAAACGAGCTTTAAAAAAACATAAAAAACTGTTAATTTTAGCTTTTTGACTTAAAATTGGCGATTCAGGACTTGAATCTCTAACCTTTGGTCTCAGAACTTCGCCAGCTGCACCCTTACCCGCTTTTTTTACTTTAATTTATATTGTGTTTTATTGGGCGTTTTATTTTTTTAAAATTAAACCTACAAAGTTTTTCTCATCCAACCACCAAGATTGGAGCATTCAGCTATCCATTGCGATATCAGCCATATGAGGTCGCGGACATATGACCACCAGTTTTTTTACGCCATACTTTTTGAAGAAAAACCCTAATTGCAACCTAATTGAATAATAACCTAATTGAAAATTGAAAAAAAACCTTATTTTTTAACTAAATATGTACAGTTAATTTTTTTAAACACAAACGATTTTTGCTTGTAATAAATCTTTTATTGCTAATCAAAGTAAAGAATGGAAATACTGCAAATAATTTAAATAGTATTCATTGAGCCCAAAAATTTTAAATATACTAATATTATTAATGGGCGAACTGCGGAACCCCCGGAACACCATAGCCGGAACCAGAACCGAAATTTAGATTTTACAAAAATCCGCTACAGAAACCGGAACCGGAATTACAAATTTTGCCCTGAACATCTGGAACCCGGAACTGGAACCATCACTAACTAATATACTAGAAATATTAATAAAAAGTTTAAAAAAAATCCTATCCTAGAAAATTTTACTGTAAGTATCTTAGAACTTTGACAATATATTTTTGAATTTTAAAATTTGTAGAAAAATTAAGTAAAACCTTTGTTTAGGTTGGTCGTATTTATAACACTGGAGCAGTACTTATGCGTAGCATTGCCGCTGCGAGCCAAGGAGCTCTGCACGCAACGAAACTTTCTAATTCTCTTGCTGATCTTACTGCCTCTCACCATCCTGCTTCAAAGTACTTACTTGGTCACCAGAACTGTGGTCACAGAGACAATATCCGGACTATATTTTGATTTTAGTAATACAACCTCCAAGCCGACAGTGCACTATACTTTTGAGCCAAGGTCGCGTTAAATTCTCAAAATGTTTTGATTATTTTTTCTTTAAAGTTTTCTTTTTTTTCTTTTTTTTTCTTTTCTTTTGCTCAAAAAATTTAAAAAGCTTTTTAAAACATTTAAACATTTAGATATTCAAAAATTATTTCATATAACACTTTTTTATTAAAAAATTTTGATGGCTTTTGTCAATTTAGGGTGGATGTAGCCGAGGGAACTTGTAGATGAAACTTGGAGCCGTAGGTGTTAAACTTGCAGTCGTAAGTTGAAAACTTGGAGCCGGAAGTGAAGATCGCCCAACGTTTAAAACCTAAGCCTTAGCGAAACAAAAATTTAAGCCCAAACCGTTTTCTCTTAAAGTCTCCAAGTTTCCATTGTTTGTGGCTCGAAGCTCCCAAACATTTCTGATGGCTCCAAGCTACCTGTTTGTGACTCTAAAAACTCTTCACCGTTTTTGCCAAATAAAAAATTTTTTTGCGTTAACACATACGACATAAAGATTTATTATTAGCCATTATATAACGCGATATATTTGCCAGTTTAACTTAATTTTTTTATTATGAAAAAATAAAAATCTAAACCATTAGTTGTATCCATTTGAGGCGGCGGAGCTCAAAAAATTTGGTAAAACTTGCTTAATCTTAACATAGTACATTTCATAATGTTTATACTTTTTATAATAATAATGTTTTTTTCAAAACAATTTTAATTCTGTCAAGAATTAACCACATTTAATTTCAGTTTTTGTGTGGTAGAAACTTAATTTAAAATTAACTCCAACATTTTTTTTCTTCTAAATATCTGATCTGGGGTGGTATGCTGAAGGTTTAATCCAACTTAAAATTAATCTGAGATTAGCGATTGTCGACACACAATAAACATACTTACAGTATTGATTGAATAATCTAGGTTAACGGAGTTAATAGACTTAATCTCAGATTAAATCGCCACTAATCCGAGATTAGCGGGAAAAACCCGCAAATTTTTAATCCACCTCCGGAGGTGGTTTAAAAATTTGCATAAATTAATAATTTAATCTCGAGTTAGTGACGATTTAATCCGAGATTAAGTCTTAATCTCAGATTAAGTTCGTTAACCTAGATTATTCAATCGATACTCTTAGTATGTTTACCGTGTGTCGACAATCGCTAATCTCAGATTAACTTTAATTTAGATTAAACCTTCAGCATACCACCCCTGATCTTTCTAAATACATGATCTTTAGCTCTTTATTGTAAAACTCATTTGATTAATGCTTTGACAGTTTTTGTCATGCAGATTATGTATATTATCTTAAGCCTAAAATTAAATTTTTTTGGTAAACAATATTTGATGCTACATAATTTATATCTTTGCACTATTAAATAACTTTAAAATCATCTAAAGGAATTTAATGCAACCTTACAAAGAAATTCGAAATTTTTTCAACGTTACGAAATCATTCACTCCTGGCTAAATTTAATTTTAGCTATAGTTTTACCTCTTCTGCTGTTAACTTACATGAGCTTGGTGTGTATTTTTTAAATTTTTATATTTTCAAAACAGAAAAATAAATATAAAAGTAACATTGATTGTAGTGTGAACACAAGTTTCCAACCATGTCTCCAAATTCCTACAAGGTGTAAGCCTTTACAATTCAAACTATGTGCTCATCAAAGTTCTAAAAATCAAAACAAATGGCTAATTTCAAACTGAGGTTTCAATTTCTTTTAACTATTGCTAAAATTTTCCAACTAAGACTTCAAGTTTTTAACTAAAGTATCTCAATTTCTAAATGTTTTTTTCAAAATTTGCTGCTAAGTAAATCAAGATTTTAAATATTCACTTAGATTTAAGAAAATATTGTTCCAATCCATTGCTACAATCATCAATAGCTTAAAATTACTCTTTATTATTTTGAATTCCAAACTCTAGCACAAATATTTATCGAATGTCTTAGATTTCACAACTAATAGTCCATAATTTCCAACTAAGGGCTCCAAAGTTCCATCAATGGGCTCAAAAATTGCCAATTATTTTCTCAAAATTGTCAATGGAAAATGGCATGTTTCTAAATTTGTGTTCCCATTCCAATTTTGAACCAATGCTTAAAACTTTAAATTAAAGGTTCCAGATTTTTATATTGACAGCTAAAAATTCAAAACTGAGGGTTTCAAATGTCCAACTGATCGCTTTTAATTTTTTAAAACAAATTTAAATTATCAACCAAAAGCAAATTGCTGGTTTCAAATTTTCATGGAAGGGTGCTAAATGTACAATTTCATAACTATATCTTTCACTGTTGACAAACAAATTTAAATCGCACTTTTAAACCAATACGCACCAGGTTATCGCTTACAAATTGCTCTACACTAAACAGGCGAATTCTACACGTAATTCTGCTCGGAAGGTTTGTGTGACTCGGATAGCTTTGACAACGACAATCTCCCACATCGCTGTGGAATTTCCATCCGCTTTTACTTTCACTTTTATCGCTTATTTAGGTAAATAAAATGGATTTATTTATTTATTTATGTATGTATGTATGTATTTTTATTTGCTTGTTTTTTGTTGATTCATGGTGTCTGTGAAGACTTAAGTTAAAAACTAAAAAAAAATGAGAACTAAAAACACCTAATCAAACCTAGGCTTAGGCTTTTTGTTTTAGGTTTGGATTAAAACTTTTGCTTCCGACTTTAACTCAAAAAAACTAAAAAAAAGACACGATCAAGTTTATAATCAAGTTTATTAATCAGAGTAAGAGTTTTGTATCACGATCAGAGTAATTGATCAGAGTGAACGTTGGTCAATTTTTATACCGCAGTGGTTAAGTATAAGATCTTATTGTTGCGGTTAAATAGAGGAAACCCAAATAACTTAAAAATTTATTGTCAGTTGTAAAATAATGATTTTAAAACTTTATCAAGTTATGCAAACAAGAATAAAGAATAAATGAAAGAAAAAACATCTTCATAAATGAGAATACACTACTTAGTTAATAATCCAAAGCTTTATGCTAACCATTCCCAGTTGATTGTGTTATTTGTCAACAGCAACTATAGGCAAACCAAACATAGGTGATGCAGTTGTGTACTAATAATTAAATAGGAATCATGAGATAACTAACCAAAATAAAATCATTTATTTTATTTATCTAGAAATTATAATAATTTATAATATATAATAATAAATTTATAAAAACCAGAATTTTCAACTAAGTAATTTTTATAAATAACAGTAAACATAAATGTCCAATTTCGTCATAAATAGAAATAAATTTTATTCACCTAAAAACAAGTTAATCACGCAATTTTGGTAAGATAATAGAGATAATTTTGAATAGATTTTGAATCGCAGTCATGATATGAATCTCCGTTTTTCATACACTGAACAATTTCACCAGCCACATCTAGCTTATTTTTAATCTATTAATTCGTTATTTCAAGTTTTACAGTTACAAATTTTGACATACACACGGTGTTTTGACATTCTAAATCTTCTAGGTTCTAACTCTTATGCTCACACTGGTTGGTTGTGCAACTGGTGGACGACTGCTAATATGTTCAGTTACATCAATTCCAGCGTTCTGTTTTTCATTTACTTCACGGGTAGTAAGCCTTTCCGCCTGCTGTTTTACCAAGAGGTTTGTTGTCTAAAAGGAATCCAAAGGAATCAACTGGACACGCACGTAAACAAGTCCAGTAAAGATCCTAAGGTAAAGTTGAATATTTTTATTAGTGATCTAGCTAGATTAGAATCTATTTTTAACTCTATATTTATTTTTTTCATTAGTGATCTAGATTAGAATTAAGCGCATATAACAAGAATTCAAGTATATATCAAAGCAAAAAATACAGGTTTTGGGAGCCCTAAGCGAGAAACTTTGACCCGGTACAAATTTTTGGAAACTGGTAACTAAGAAAATGAGCACTTGCATCAAGAGGTAAAAACTGGTTTTTGTTTTTACATGGTTTTTGAAATTGAAATTTTTTATTGTTGCAAAAGTTACAATGGTAACATACTTACAATACAACATGAATCACATCGCAAATATAAAGAAACACTTTAAATTCAAAAAAACAAGAAAACCAAAAAATAAATGACAAAATCAAATAAGATAAAATCGTAGGTAATCTCAATAGAAGAACTGCAAGAATTGTAAAACAATAAACGATAACCAACGACAAAAAAACATACAATAATAAAATCTTAAAATTAGTATAATTTTAGGCCAATGCGGGAAAGTTTGCTGTGAAAAAACTATTGAGAAAGAGTAATAGTACTACATTGACTGGAATCTTATTCCATAAATTTATGACACGGTTAGAGGAAAAATATTTTAATATGTCTAATCTAAAGGAAAATCCTTTTAATTTAAGCCCTTTGGTTCTGGTTTTAGTATTATGTTCAACAGAAAAAAAATTTTCAACATGTATATCTGTAAGCCTATTAAGCATTTTGTAACAAAGTAATAGGTCGTTACGTGTTCGTCTTACTAACAGTTTATCTAAACCCAGTTCACTTTATTTATTTTCATAGTCAATTGCAGGGAAAGAACACCTTTGATACAGACGTCTGGTAAAAGTTTGTTTAACTCTTTCAAGACGATCGATATTTTTATGTAGTAAGGTTATCGATATTTTTAATGTAAAACATAACTCAACTAAAGGACGCACAAAGGATTTGTGCGCTTTTAGTAAAACTGTAATATCATAGGTTCGAAATGCTCTAAAAAGAAGGGCTATTATATTGTGAGCTTTCACGGCTATTGACGAACAGTGAGAAGAAAATTTAAGATCATTAGATATCAACACTCCTGAGTCTCGTACAGAAATTTTACAAATAATTTGAGTTTCTTTTAAAAAATATAGAGTTTTAGGGTTATTGATTCCTAAGTGCAAAACACAACATTTGTTTATAGCAATGTTTAACTGCCATTTTTTAGCCAATGCGCCGAAATTATTTAGACTCTCCCCCTGACTCTCCAAAAAAACACTCTCTATGACCTTGCAACAGATGCAGGTCAAAGATATAGGACGATAGTTTTGGCAATTACTAGTAGTACCCTTTTTAAAAATTGGTAGCCCAAGGGATCTTTCCATATTTTGGGGACAGTTCCTGATAGCATTGATAATTCAAAAATTTGAGCCAAGGGAATAGAAATAGTAGTGGCAATATTTTTCAGATAAATTGGGGGTAAGTGGTCTCGTGTATTATAAGATTTTTTAGGGAGCTTTTTGGGTTTTTTCGACTCTCTTAAAAGTGATTGATTAATATAACGTAGATATTAGTAAGTTTCTACGAATTTTTTAACGGAAAAGGATCCGCTTACTTAATTAGTAACTTTTACGATTTTTTTATTTATCAGAGGTCTATTAAAAAATTAGTGAAACTTCCGTCTTACAATAAAAATTTTCCGATAAAACTCCGGTTAAAGGATGCATAAAATAGGTTTACATGAACCAAGAAATTATAATTCTTAACAAGCATAATAAATTAAAAATTCAAAACAATAGTTTTAACTTCCAAATTTTACTTTTATTTTAGTTTCAGCGCGATGGCGAGAAGAAAATTCCTTCTTCGGCCAAACATTTTTCCATATTTTTTCTTATTTAACCATTTTAAGGGTGAAGAAAAAAGTGATTTATGGTTACTTTTCAAATATAAGATTGTTTTAATTAAAAGACAAAACATTTCTTACCTTAGTCTGTCCTTCCTTAATTTGTTTTTTATACGAAAGTGCAGATTTCACACTTTAAAAAAAATAAATAAAGTGTTGCAAAAACTTAAAATCCCTAGCAGAAAATTTTACACACTTCAAACTAAGGATTTAAAGTCAGTGCACACACAAGCAATTTCTTCCATCTTAATTCCATAGAAATCATTAGCGCCTTTGAAGTTTTTTTTCTTTGCAAAGTAATTTTGGTTTAACAATAGCGAAGAATTTCCAATATTTCCAACAAAATATCCTCACAAGTTTGCTATATTTAGAATAAAATCAAAGGAAACGTCCCGTGGTAAATATTAAAACTTTAAAAAGAATCGGATTAAATTGGCCGAACCTTATTTTTTTGTTTTAAAACCATTATTTTTGTTAATAATAAACATAAAACAAATAAAATGAAGGTTGAAAGAATTTGACTTCAGTTACACATAGGATTTGATTATTTTCGTAGAATATATTTATATAAATAGTCAAACAAATATCAAAACTAGTGGTAAACCAAATTATAAAATAAAAAACCGCCGCACAAGACAAAACTGTATGTTTAATATGTAAAGAGCAATTATCAATTTCAACGAGATTTTTCTAAGTTAATTTTACGAATTTTTTCGTTCAATTAACTAATATTATAGCAACACTTTTCTTACCTACTTATTTCGTTAATTTAATAAAAATGTGATTTGCGACTTTTTTTCAACGAATGTTTTAGGGCCAATTTTTAGAGAGGACAAGACTAACGGAAAATGCGATAGAAAATTTTTCGTTGTGTTCACCAACTCGTTTAGGAAGTATTGGCGATACGCCATCATCTTTGGTAAACACGCTAGCAAAATATTTATTAAAAATATTACATTTATCAATATTAGCTACTGCTAAAGAGCGATCGTCTTTTTTATAGCTCCAATGGTTAAATTATTTGAACGGAATTTATTCTTAGCAAAACAAAAAAATTTTGAACAGCAGAAAATTTGGAACTTAAAGTTGCAAAATTGGAACTTGTAGCCTGAGCTAAAAAAACCTGATTGGCGTTATTTTTAGGCTTTGGCTTAGCAATATGGCTTGTATTTTAAACTTTGGGCTTCAAGTTTTGATTTCCGGTGTCGCAGAATAGATTTTCCCCTATTTTTCTTCCCCCGGAAGATTTATTCTAGAGCGCTCTAGAATAGATCTTCCCCCCGGAAGATTTATTCTGGTGCGCTCTAAAATAGATCTTCACCCGGAGGATTTATTCTGATTTACGCCAGAATAGATCTTCCTCCTCAGAATAGTTATTCCCCCCCCCGCCACGGAAGATCTATTCTGGTTCAAACACCAGAATAAATCTTCCCCCCTCAAAAATTTGCATAAATTTCAAAAATGATACGCGAGAATTTGTTAGAGCAAATTTTAAAAACATAATTTTTAACACAGAAGATTAAAATGTTACATTTAGAAAAAAATAGTTTGTTTTTTGTATTTTTATATAAATCAACTTTTGCTTTAATTGTTTTTAATTCAAAAAAACAGTTAAGCATTTATTATTTAGTTGGTTTTCGGAGATGAAAAAATACGTTTGCATTAGTTCGTTTGTTTGAGTATGTAAAAAAATATGGCATAATTAAATAAACTGAATATTTTTTTAAGAAAATTAATATCGTGAAAAGGCTTTTTTCTTTAAGTTTATCAATTTTTAAAACAAAGTATAATAAAAAAGACATGAAAAAATTACACGTTTAATTTCTTTTCGATCAGTATTTGATTCATTATTTACGGCTCACCTTCAAAAGAGTCCCGGCACAAAAGAGTCCTGAAAAAAATCGCAGCTGGCACAAAAGAGTCCTGGCACAAAAGAGTCCCGGCACAAAAGAGTCCTGGAGAAAATGCGTTTATGCGCCCAAGCGCTGCTAGGGTTAAGGTCGGCACAAAAGAGTCCTGGCATAAAATCAATTTTTAACAGCTTACATACAATGAAAAAGTGTACGGAGGTAAAGCAACGAAAATATTAAGCCCCAGACGCCTGTTAAAACACAAAAAAGTGGAGTAGACTAAGAAGTAAAAAAATAAATAAAATAAAATAATAAATCAATAAAAATTTGTTAATTTTCAAAAAGTGGCGCATTAAAAACTGATACTGTAGCCATGTTTAACAACACTTAACCGGTATTTAACTATTAATGTTTTCCAGAGAAAACAGAATTTTTTAAACTAAATGTTTTTTAACGTGTATTTAAACGATAAAATAGACTAAAATGAGTATAGAATAAATTAAAACATAATCAAACAAGTGTCTCCATCTGCTTGAAATGGCTGGAGCCCCGGAGCTTGATAAGGGTAGAAAAATCACTTCTGTTAACTTTTCCTTTTTTTAAATCACCTATTTTTTTGCTTTAAAAGTAAAGTACACCACTTTAAAAGTAAAAAAATGTTTAAAAAACTACACAAAAGATTTAAAAAACTATAAAGGTTACGATGGAAATATAAATGTATCGAAGAGAATTTCGCAATTATATTAGGAGGTTATGTTCGTTTTAGTAATAGATTCATCAATTAATATTTATTTAATGGTATATTCAATTTTTTTTATTACAATTTATTTTTTTATTAAAATTTACTTTTTTATGTGTTTTTTATTCATTATTTAACTACTTTTTAGGTATTTGTGGTATCCATTTTTATCTCATCTCCCATTATTAATCTAATCATCATGCAAAATCTTTCTGTACATTCGGAATTCTGTCGTAATCTTTTATAATATTTTTAAAAATGTTTATAATATATTTTTTTAATTTTTAACTTAAAACGAATTATAAAACAAATTTGTGATTATGCTAAAAGTTCTTAAGATTTAAAGTTTATTTAAAGCCATATTAAATTGGACACATCTGGTTGTCCTTACAATTACGACCAAAACACTTATTTGATAAAAATTGTAATATTTTAACTATGAACAAAAAATTTATCCCAACTAAAATACTTATTTAGACATTATTTTGTTACTCAATCATTTTTAGGTAAAAATCTTTTATTCTAATCTTATTTAACTTGATCACAACCTAGCTATAAAAATTTTTTATTATGACAAAAAACACTAATTCAATATTATATAATTTATACCCAAACACAACACACGACACAACACAGCGCAAACACAAACCCAAACACATGTTTTTCTTATTTTTTAAATACTTTACAAAACTTTGAGCGTATTAATAACTAAATAATAAAAATACTTAAAAACATAAATTTTTTACCGGCGTAATTCTTCACACAGCCTCTTAAGAGGCTAATTTAAAAAACAAATAAAAAACTGGAAGTCAGCGTAGGTGTGAACATTGTATCTCAGCTGTGAAAAATTGATTATATGCCAGGACTCTTTTCTGCCGACTTTAGCGCTCGCAGCGCTTGGACGCATGAATGCATTTTCTCCAGGGGCCTGTTTCATAAAATACTGGTCTTCGTAAATTACAAGTCTATCAATAACTTTTTTTATTCTGAACCATTTGCGTTGAAATTTGAAATGAAAAAAGATTATATGCCATGTGCAAACTATTTAAAATTTCATGTACGTAGCTGTTGTGTGTTTAAAGTTATTCCAGTTTTAAACTTTGGCCACTTGTAATTTTTCACAAGTTCTCAAAAGAAAAATTTACCCTACTCCGAGTAGGGTAAAATTTACTTTACGATTTCACTTCATTTTTTTACAAGTTTGTAAAAAACTTGAATACAAGTGAAAATACAAGTGAAAAATACAAGTAAAAAATACAAGTAAAAATACCATTGTAAATTTGAATTATTTTTTTGTTGGTTTGTGGAGATATATTAAAAAATCTGTGAAAGGTCTACTTAAACTTAAAAAGAAATGTAATTCTAAGTTTAATAATTAAAGATGTTATTTATTTGTTATTTAACGTAAATCTAACAAAAAAACGAAATTATATTTTTTGCCGGGTCCGCCGGGCCGAATGAACGGTTTTTTTACTTTTCACCTATGATGTGCGAAACATTTTTTAAGTCTTTAAGTTTATAATGGTATTTTTATAAAAAGAAACCATAAACATAAATTCCATCGTTTTTATTTATTTTATCATCACTTTTTATAAACTTGCCACTAGAAATATGAGTGTTTCTTTATTTACACTTATTATTTAGTTACACATATAAAAACATCTTTTTATTTGTTTAAAAATTTACAAGTCAGTAATTTTAAAAACTTGTATTTTTCTCCATTTTACAAACTTGTAAAATTTACCAGTATTTTATGAAACAGGCCCCAGGACTCTTTTGTGCCGGGGCTCTTTTGTGCCAGGACTCTTTTGTGCCAGCTGCGATTTTTTCAGGACTCTTTTGTGCCGGACCCATTATTTACCTTTCAGTTTTTGCTTCTTATAAAACATAATATATAAACAAAAATTGAAATAAGAAGAAATAAAAATTAAATTATGAGTATCCATAAGTTTTTAGGTTTTTTTTTATTTAAAAGTCAATACTAAAACAAAAAAATCTTCTTCATGTTCAGCAGTTAATTTAACATTAAACAGGTTTAAAGTTGTTATTTTTTGGTTGTTTAGGTTGATTTTTAGGTTTTGCTTAGACTTAGGAAAAAAGTTTTTTTGTTTTTAATCAGGAAGTGATATTTTCCAAAGATATGCAGAATGTATTTTTTCTGGCGCCGCCAAACTTTCCTACGAGTTCTAACTTTTATCATAATATGTTGCTTAAAATTTTAAACGGTTAATAATTTGAATTTAAGTTTTCTGCTTAGGTTTGCTTAGGATCGAAATCCTAATTTTAAGTAAAACATTCAAAAGGTGTTAAATTAAAAAAGGCAGTTTTTTTTAAATCATCTCAAATGTTTGATTAGAATAAAATTTATTTTTTTGTGTTTATTACCAATTCATTGATCTAAAACCTTGAGTATTTTTTATGAATTTTTTTATTAAAAAACACGAAGTGACGCAAAAAACAAAAAAGTATGTTGTTTTTAATACGCAAATAATTGGTACAGGATTTATAACAAGGGGGAAGAGTTATTCTAGAGTGAACACCAGAATAAATTTTCCTCTCTCTGTTAAGAATTTTATGCAAATTTTTGCTGTATGCTTTAACACAGGGGGGAATAAATATTCTAAGGGGGGAAGATCTGTTCTGGCGTGAACCAGAATAAATCTTCCGGGGGCAGAGATCTGTAATGGGAGAAGATCTATTCTATGTACGACGCCGGCTCCAAGTTCCAGCTTTAAATTCCGTTTTCTTTAAAGACCTTAAGTCGAAATAAGGGAATATCGTAAATTGCTTAAATACAATTAGTGTCGTGAGTCTAATTGGAGAGAAATATCAGATTTATTAATAAATTTATTTCTTATTGAGTTTATTATATGCTGTAGCAAATATCACAGGAATGAAAACATTAAAAAGGTTAAACTAAAGATTTGGGAAATGTAACATGACAGTGGTGGGAAAAATTGTGTTCTAGTTTATATTGCTTAAGATATTTAATTTATTAAGGGTCTAACTGGAAAAAAAATATTAATGGACCAGGGTTTTGAGTTAAAATAATGCCGCAGTATATATATTACAATGATTTAAAAAATAAATCAAACAAAAAGTAGCAAATGTAACTTGAAAAAAAAGAAAACATGTGGAACACTCTATTACCTAAAAAGATTTAATGTCCCAGGAATCTAAATTAAGAAAAATATTTGTTCGATTAATGGATTTATATTTATTTTTAAGAATATATTATGCTGCAGCACATATAAAAAATTAGGATCTGAGTCAACTAAAAATTAGCAAATGTAGTATGGCACTATCGAAAAAATGATTTTTTACCTTATATTGCTTAAAAAGTTTGTGGAGTGTTCAGGAGTCTAATGGAAAAAATGTTGATTTTATAAATAGTTATAATTATTTTTGAGTTTATGATTTGCTCTTAATGGGTCAGAATTGTCGTAAAATACTAGTTACGTTGCCTGCTAACACGCAAATAATATATTCGTAAATGAGTCAGAGTCTAGTTGATTCAAAATTATTGTGACTTTTTGTATCGTAGTAATAAGGAAAAGCCTATTTTAGGATTCCACGGAGCGCTCGCCTAACCCAAAACAGCGTCAGGGGGAAAGTGTGTCGCTGCTGGTTTACCGCGGTAAGCAGGACCACAGTGGTCCCATCGCGAACGGCTGTGCAAAATTGGAAAACACTTCACCTGGTGTTGCGAAATCGTTCACCTCACAGCAGTCTGAAAGCATTCACGACGCGCTAGTCCACGCCCAACCGCGCTCCTCAAGTTTCACCTTCGTCGGAAAAATTCCGACGACTGCCGCCCAAGAGAGTGAAAAAGCTTCACTTAGAACTTTCGAGGAAAAAGCTTTACTTAAAATGTTCGAGGAAAAAACTTCACTTAACACTTTCGAGGAAAAACCATCGCTTAAAACTATCGAAAACGGCGCTACTGATATCAAATCGACTGAAATGACAAGGCCGATGAGATCGAGTCGGTTTCATTCGGACTGCGAAGATGAAGTCGCTTTATAAAATTTTCAGAAAAAGATGTGTTTTTTTTTCTTAAAATTTTTTAGCATAAAACGGGTCAAACATTCCCGCGATCCGAAAACAAATCGAAAAAGGAAGTCGGAAAATGGATCCCGAAGCCGGGCTCTGCGTACGAATATAGTCCATCCAAACACGTGTATTTTATGTGATTTTTTGACTTCTTCTACCATAGTAACAACGACATGACATTGAAAATTAAACGCATGGAAATCGGAAAGATACCAACTGAGTTTGGATATCAAAATAATGCTCGATAATTTGATTCCGTTTAATGATACTTAAAATGTCCC
>JASAMX010029371.1:0-13569 GCA_030248175.1 Microlaimidae sp. YZB2_3
AAATAAACAAAACCTCGAGCAAAATGAACAAATTCGAATGCTTTTTGAATTGATTTAGCTCTTTTTACATGTGAATTTAAAGAAATTAACAGTTTTTAGCTGTATAACATTATACAAATCAGTAAATTAAGAATAAAAATCATAAAATTAATAAATTAAAGATGGAATATAATTAATTTATCAAAAGAAACTGATAAACTTACAAATTTTTATTCCAGTGCAAAAACATGGTTTAGATTTGTGTTTCGATTTGTTTGCTTAAAGAGTTTTAATGTGATATTAGCGTTTGGGTATGGGATATGATACACATATTTGCTTTATAAATTAAAACAAGGTTATAACAAATATTAAAGATGTTTTTATTTAAAAAACTTTACAGGAAAAAATCAAGACAAAGCAAACTTTATTTTTCCTAAGCCTAAGCGAAGCTTAAAAATCAATACAAAAGCTTAACAAACCTTAAAAGCGTTTGAAATCCTGAATATATTACTGCTTAAAGAAAAAATTATATTTATTTCGGAAAATATTATGCATAAAACATTATTTCCGGACACCAAAAGGTTTTTAAAAATATTGTTGGGTGGTGGTAAACACTTTAATGACTTAAAATCTGACTAATTTTAATTTTTATTGCACGAAAAACGCGTAATTTAATCAACAGTGACAAGATTTGCATAATGTTAAGAACTACAGTAAGTTACGGTAGATTTTGGACGGAATCGGAGTCGGTGGAATTTAGTGTTTGCCTGCCATAGCGCCCGTCGAGTAACTAGATTATACATTGTGCACATATTTTAAACTTTCCAAATTTTTTGTTTCCTAACTGGTATTAATGAAAAATTTAACTAATATAACATTTTTGCGACTAAGGTTTTTGATATTAAAGTTTTTATTATTTGTTCAATTTTAAAATATAATTTTCAGTCTCTTGCGGAAGAAATGAGGCGGGACAAAAGAAGATCCTAAAAGGGAACTACGAGCAAAAATTAATTCAATGAACGAAAATTAATTGCTCTCAAAACAAAAATTAATTGCACGAAAAAAAATTAATTTTACGAAAAAAAAGATTAATTTTGCAAGCAAATATTGATTATTTTGAAAAAAAAATTAAATAAATAAAGAAAAATTAATTATCGAACAAAATAATTAATTAAAGAAGACAAAATTAATTGTTAACGAATAAAAATACTAAACAGACGCCATACATAACTTTGTTTTGTTTCACTCACATACTATCTATATTTTCTACTTTTGTATTAACAAATTTAAAAAAAAATTTTATTCACGTTTATTCATAATTTAAATTATATACAAATATAGCAAAAAAGGTTATTACATAATTTTGATTTACGTATAAGCAAACGAAATCGAAACGAAACGAAAACCACTGGCATACCAGTGTCCGAGTTGAATATATAATTTCAATTTCAATTATTCGCTTTAACCCGAAGTTTCTTATTGGGGTCGACCAATAAGGCGACGGATTTAATCTTTATGGTTGGTTCCGGATTTTCGTCGCTGTTGGGTCTGATTATAAACTCGGAAATTTCTCGGAAATCCGTCCTGTGCGGGAATTCTGTCAAGAGTCCGCAGTCCACGTAAACGGCGAATCCGCTGGGTTTTATTTCGAAAGAGAAACTGTAGACGCTTCCGAGGGTAAGAAACAGGGGAGCGCCGTTGTTCCACAGCTCCTTCCCCCACTCCACCGCCTCCCCTCCCCCAGGGAGGACAAGTAGGCTATTGGAAACGTAGCCGCTGTTTTTATAGTAGGAATGGGGGCTGCCGATCCGGACTTCAAATTGGAAAGCCCGCTCTCCGCTGGGTTTTTTGAATATAAAACTGAATCGCTGCTTCACGCCGGGGAAAAAGCCGTCGGCCAGGGCAAAAGTGGTCCGAAACTGATCGCCCACATGAACTTCTTTCAGCTGGACAATGTGGTTTTCCGGCGAGAAGTCAGCAAACGGACCGCGGTCCATGCAGAAAGGCTCCGAAATAGGTTTAACACTAGTAGTGGTACTGGAATCGGGGGAAGCGGTGCTGGTGTAAACCCCGGGCAGCGACTCCGGGTCAACGGTGGACCTGGCGGTGGTGGTACTTCCGACCCCGGGCAGGTTTTCCGGGTCGATTTCCGGTTTGGCGGTCGTGGTTCCGGCGGCGGCGCATTCTTCCGAATAAAGTTTTCGAATCCGGACGATGTCGGAATCGCTAAGCTTATCGGCGGATCCGAGCGGGTCACAAAGGTTCGGCCAGAGGGCCCGCATGGTTTTCTCTCCGTTTTTGCTGCAGGTCTACAAACGCAAGAGTTTAAGACAAAAAAATTACGTTTTTTTATTTAATTCAGTTGTTTTTAATATTATAAAACAAACAACAAAATAAATATATAAATAAAATAAACTTCGAAACAGTTTAAAGGAGAACGGTCACAAATCAAATTCTTATATCGCCCAAAACATACTACTCCTTTAATACTGAACCGATCGACCTAAAATTTAAAAAAGCCGTAACCTTGTAGTGGACCACTTTAAATACCAAATTTGAAATAGTTAGGTTTGGTATTAAAAGAGCAGTCCGGTTTGGGCGATATAGGAATTTGATTTGTGATAGTGCTCCTTTAAGGGTTTAACTGCAGTGTGTTTTTATTTTCAAAAGGCTTAAAACGTTTCCAACTAAATTTTTTTAGAAACTTTATAAAAATTAGAGAATTAAATGCTTAAAAATGTCCCATTTTTAAAACTATACCTATTTTTTTTTTAAACTTTTTTATGTTTTTTTTTTGTAAAACTGGTCTTTTGTGATTATATAGTTTAAGATATATTTTGAAAATGTAGTTATTCAAAACTTAAGACAAAGTTTTAAAATTCATAAAACTCGACTATAGCATAATTGAAGTAATGGTAATTATTTATTCGTTAACAAAAAACAAACGATCTACCGTCGTTCAAGCTAAGGGAACCTAGAACCTCTGTTGAATCTAAAGTTCGCGCAAGCGCCTAAGCCTAAACCCCGAAATCAAACTAAAAATGTAATAAAAAGCTAAAGTAAGTTTTTATTTATTTTTGTATGTCTAAAATGCTGGACTCTAAATTCTTGTGGCTTTATCGACCCTTTATTGACACAAACATCTATTTAAAAACGAAATTCAAAAAAAATGTCAAAATTTACCCACGCGTGGTAATGCATAACACTGCAGTAGTCGTAAGTTTGTCCGAAGGTTGTTAAATTTGTCCACGGATCTATTGACAAGATTCCTGCAGGTGAATTTGTGATACACTCCGCATTTTTCATGTTTTGAATCAAGAACTGAACGTAATTGTCTCTATCTGTTCTGGCTTGTTCGTGTCTAAAGCCCAGGACGTGCATTAGCTCGTGCAAAACAAGGCCGTTACTGGAACATCCGCTCCGCTCAGAAAGCGCAACGGTTTGCATGCCTCCTACTTTTCCAATGCCGCTGGAATAACCTTGGCATCTTGTTTCGTCTCCTGAAAACAGAAGTATAATATTTAGTGATGTTCCCCGGAACCCCGAGCTTCGGAGCGTGGCTTCGCTTTTAGGAGTTCCGGAGCAACCCCCGGAGCTCCGCCCTATTTCTGTACTAACTTCATGAATAATTAGAGAATGATGCCAAAGTTTATTTGTTAAATTTTTTTGTAAATTAAATTTTTTTCAAAATTTATTTAAAATGCTAAAAATAGTCTTAAAAAAGGTAATAGAGTAACTTTAAATATATTTTAAGCTTAAATAGGCTTCAAATCGCTCATTTAGGGGGCGGAGCTCCGGAGCTCCGAAGCTGCTTCCGTTTTAAATGGCTGGAGCTCCGGAGCATGATATTGGAGGGTAGAAACATCACTAATAATATTACTATTGAAATTTTACCGGCTTATTTTTCATTCGAACATTAAAATATTTAAAAGAAAATATATATTAAGAATATTTTGACTGAAATACTTTTAACGAGCGTGATTCGCCAAGTTTTGTCTTCAATTAAAGAAAATAGCAAGGGTTGGGGTATCAGGTTATTAATTTAAAAGTTTTCGTAAACTATAGGTAGCTATTCTGTAACTTCAATATTTAAATTCAAATCATAAGTTTTTTTTGATTTGACTCCTATCTATGTGCCAGATAAATTACAAAAGCTATAAATATTTTTTAAATTAGGTTAGAAAATGTAATTATAATCATAGAAATTATTAGCTTTGATTTATTCTTACATCATTAAAAAATGCATACACATATTATTATGATAATAAATTTATAGTTAAAAAACATTGCTTAAATTTGAATTATTAAAAAATATGCTTAATACCTGGTATCAGCGCCAAGTAGTCTTCTTCATTTTCCCACGGTTTAAAGCGAACACACGTGTTTTCTTCAATTTGCGCCATAGCATGCAGTACTCTGCCTACGATTTTCGTTTTCAAACCTCGAAAGACATAGGGTACCACACCAGCATTCCATTTAGTTAGCCTGGGCCCGTCGCCAGAAAAGTGACCGCTCTGAACTTCCACAGGAGTGTCGCAATCCCATTTGATAGTTTTCGCTTCTTCTCGTAAAGGAGCAGAAGCCGTAAAATAGAAAAAGTAAGAAAAAACAAAAGTTTTGCAGAGCATTTTTGCTGTTTTTTTTTTCTCTAGCTCGTACGACGAAGTGTGCCAAGAAAAAAATTTTTGATAGGAATAGGTATCCCTCAAATACCCCTTTCAAGCCGTTTTAGTATGGGGTTTTTAGTACGTTATTAGTAGTACTTACTACGCTAAATTTAAAGGGGGTGTTCTGGTACATTTAGCGATCCATGGTGAACATATTAAAACCCAACTAAATATTGAATAATATGCTATTATTTTAGGCATAAAAAGGGTGTAAAAAACAAGTTTACGTTAAAAAAATTTAAAAAAAAAGTGTCATGTTTGGAAAAAATTCTAGCATAAAATATAAGTTAAAAAAACTATAAAAAAAACCACAAAATAAAAAGAAACAAACTTCCAACTCCGCACTCATCACGTCCGAACCGGGCCCTTCCGCAATGTTTAACTGGCGCAGTTTTTGCAAATCCTTTATGGCGGACTTATCTCCGATGTTGTAGGCGCAATAGCGCAACTGGGGTTGCATTTCTTGGCACCGCGCCAAGTATTGATCCTTCTGCTGCTGGTCTTTCACTACGGTGCCCAGTTTTTCGTAGATAGTTCTGAAAACGCGCAATCGCATTGCTTATTCTTTTGAATTGTGAAATTAAAAAAAAAACGCACGGTAGACCTGGGGCCCACGCCTATTTATGCCACCCATGGGCGTAGCCAGAGGGAGTCTAGGTGGTCTAGCTAGACCCCCCTTTTGGGTCGCCCCGGGAAAAACTTTGGGGTGTAGAAGGGCCATTTTTTTAAAATTTTTCTCGCGCTTCGTTCCGCTCAGCGCTCGATTAATTATATAGTCTCCACTTCCAAATTTGTGTTAGGTTGTTTTGTAATCTTGGTATGATCACGTTGGACCCACCCCATCTTTAATGTTTTAATTGGTCTTCACTTCCGAATTTGTGTTACTTTGTTTTGTAACTTTGATACGACCACGATGGACCCCCTCTTTAGATTGTTATATAGTGGGATTAAAAATTTAAAGGTTAGGAGAAGTAACTTTAAAAACATTTTTCACACTTTGCACTGCTCAGCTGTAATTTAATGTACTCTTTTTTCAGTTGCTAAGTTTTGGAAATCGAAAATTTTAAGGTATCAAATTGTTTGTAAAGTTTTTTCTTGGTTTTCTAGACTTATTTTTATTTAATAGGAAAATAATTAAGTATGTGACAGAAGCAAGGTAATAAACACTCCGCAAGGTAATACACACTCACTTTTTAGCCTATTTATAACGTTTAGGATTTGGACCCCCCTAGACTCCCTCCTTTCGAAAATTTTGTTCAGGGTTGGACCATACATGGGCACGGGAGGTTGGGGGGGGGGGGTTAATCCCCCCAAATTCTGAGAAGTGGGGTTTAACCCATACATGGGCATGGGGGGATTCGGGGGGGGGGGTTAACCCCCCCCCAAATTCTGAGAAGGGGGGTTTAACCCCCCCCCACTCAGAAGTGGGGGGGGGGGAGAAAAGGTTAACCCCCCCAATTTTGGAAAAATGAAGAAAAAAAAATGTCTTTAAAATGACTTCTAACTGCCTCCAAACTTAAGTTTTGAGATCAAAATGAATGTTTTAAGCAATAAAAAGCTCAAAAATGCAATAAAAAGGGCTTTTTGACCTAAAATTAGCGTTTTTTACCTATTTTTCCTTCAAAATCGAAAAACGATATGGGTAAAATGCACTCCAGAAAAAAAACGATATGGGTATTTTGCGTTTCTCGGATTTTAACCCCCCCCTAATTTGGGGTTTAACCCCCCCCCCACTCCGGACCAACTTGCCCATGTATGGGGTTAACCCCCCAAAGAAGTGGGGGGGGAGAAAAAGTTAACCCCCCAATTTTGGAAAAATGAAGAAAAAAATGTCTTTAAAATGACTTCTAACTGCCTCCAAACTTAAGTTTTGAGGTCAAAATGAATGTTTTAAGCAATAAAAAGCTCAAAAATGCAATAAAAAGGGCTTTTTAACCTAAAATTAGTGTTTTTAACCTATTTTTCCTTCAAAATCGAAAAACGATATGGGTAAAATGCACTCCAGAAAAAAACGATATGGGTATTTTGCGTTTCTCGGATTTTAACTCCCCTCCCTAATTTGGGGTTTAATCCCCCCACTCCGGACCAACTTGCCCATGTATGGGTTGGACCCCCACTTTCCAAAATCCTGGCTACGCCCATGGTGCCACCCCAAATTCAAAATAAAAAAGACGTCATTTTTTTACCTATTTTCGCAAAATTTACCATAATTTAGAGCCTATTTTTACTTAAAATAGCAAAAAAAACCATTTTTTGTTTCCCATTGTTTCGCCTCTTTTTTGCAAAAATTCCAAGTATAAAAAAAATAAAACAAATCAGGATTGCTAACTTTAACCGCTCGCCTCCAGTCTGAGTCAAAAATAAGGGTTCAATTGAAGGGCTGGAAAAGTAAAAAAATAATAATAATAAAAAATATAAATACTTAAGATAAAAACGAGAAGGTAAGAATTTGTTTTTCTGCATTTCACCATTTCATCGTAAGTTTAAGTTTGGGGTGGGAATCTTCCACCAAAATTTTTATGTATTTTTTACGTACGTATATTGTATAAACGTAATTTAGGCTTTTTATCCATAATTTATTACCCACGCCAAAAAATTAGATACCGGTATTGAAAAAAAAACACAATTCATTCGCTTAAGACTTTTGAGTACAGTGGCGAGCCCAGAATTTCATTTGGGGGTCGGTCTGGGGAGTGGTAAATACTAATTTTGAAAGAGGATCTGGGGAGTCTGGGGGGCGACAGCCCTTTGTCAGGGAGGTCTAAAAGGTCAGAATGTCCCCTGGAGGAGAAAATTTTTAATTTAAGGCGCTAAAATACACTAGAAATTTTACATCCAGTGATACTTATCTTATGCAAGGTTTTTTATCCCTTTATATTTAAAACGTGTATAAAACGTTTTTTATCTTTTTACTATTGAACTGCATAATTAATTTGAAATCAAAAAAAATGAAATGCATAATTAATTTGAAATCAAAAAAAACTAAGATGAATTGTTAATTTAAACTACAACTAATTAAATTAAAAATTTAGTTTTTTTACTATATAATAAATATAATGCTTTTGAGGAAAGTTTCTGTATTAATATTAAAGAAAAAAAAAAATTTTTCTCCCAAAATTTAAAAAAAGTAAGGATACCCCTTTACACAAAAAACCCGGCTTCGCCGAATTTCGGCAAAATTCTTCACTCTAAATCCCGACTATAGCCGACACCCTCCTCCCCCTAAAATTTGGGCTTACCCCGGACAAATGGGGTATATGGGCGTATATCCCAAAAAAAATTTTCGGGACACCCCCCCCCCCAAATTTTGGGGGTCGGGTATACCCCCCAAAAATCCGAAAGGCTGCCCAGCCCACCTATGGTAATAACCCTCCCGTCCCCAAAAAAAATCCCGATTACTGCCGACATTCCCTTTTACAATTTAGGGGGGTTTCAATTTTACTAAAAACAAGGTATTTGGGGTTCACCCCAAAAAATTTTTGGGACACACCTCCCGCTAATTGGATATACCCCCTCCAAAATACAAGAGGCCCAGACCTGTGAACGGTCTGGAAATGCCCCCACCCTCCGTTTTATTGGAGGATTTGCCCCCCCCGCCAAAAAATGAAAAAGTACCCTAAAATTATGACGCAATTTTTGACCTATGATAACGCCATCATCGCAATTTTTTTGCAGTTTTTGCCTATTTCAATGCATTTTAAGCCATTTCAGACCTTTTTTACCTTATTTTCGCTTTTTTGTCCATTTTTTTCTTTCTCCTTCTTTTTTCTCTTTTTTTTTCTTCTCTTTCCCCCTGCTTGCCCACCCCCGTTTCAAAAAAGTTGCCCCCCCGTTTTGGAATTGCCTTCCCCCGTTTTGGAATTGCCACCCCCGTTTAAACCCCGGGGGGAAAGTGCACAGGTCTGAGGCTGCCCACTTATGCATAAAACGTACTTCGAACTGTTAAAGGCGTCCAGTGCATTTTGCCAGTTTTGAAGTTCAAAACACATACACCCTTTGATCCAGGCGTTGTAAGCTTGAGCTTCTAGTTTTGTTGGAGGATCAACCTAAACGTTTTTTAAAATATGCGATATGTCATGTCATTAATATTTTTAAAATATAGGTATATAAAAAAATTTAATTAAAATTTTTTGTTAGGTAAACAGGCATAAAAAACAAATTAAAAATTTTACTTTTTAAAAAAATTCTGATAAATATACATACTACAGCTAATAAAAATCTTTTGTTTAATTATGTTAACAAACTTTAAATGTTTTTTTAAATAAATACTAATTCTTTATTATGTTTTTAGTAAAAGAGTTTAATTTTGTATAAACCATTTTTCTAATTAAAAAAATTACCCAAATTTTGAAATAGGTTATAAACGTGACTTAAAAAAAATAACAAACGACTACGTGAAAAAGGATGTCGTGTTATTGAAGTATTATTTAGTTAGCCGGGTGCCCCAAATTTAAGGAGGGTGTCAGCAAAATTCGAAATTTTTGGGGGATATAAACCCCCCTCCAACCCCCCCCCTGCCTACCTATGTTTAGTTTTAACTTCTATAAATGTTAGACGTGAAATACTACCAATCAAAAAGCACTTAAACTAATTTTTGAAAAGTTCTTAACTATATGTCTAGTGCCATTGAACCACCAGGGGCCTGTTTCATAGGTGGGCAGCCTCTCAGATTTTGGGGCGTATAAGGGGGGTCAAATTTTAGGGCGGGGGGTGTTTGGCAAGACCCAAATTTTGAGGGGGACTGTACCCAATATTTCCGCGCTGCCTTAAAATGGGCTTAACGCGTAAAAAGCGTAAAACAAGCTTATAAATGCTTTAAAACTGTGTAAAATTAAAATAAGACATTATTGCAACTTATAAATTTTATTTTTTAATTCTTTTAATAATATAATGTGTTTATATATTCTTATAATAAGATTAGAAACATAGGTGAGAAAGGGGGAAGGGCAGGGTGGGGTCCACCCCCCTAGCCTCAAAATTTTGGGACCCCCCCTAGACGAAAATCTAGGGCCCCCCTCCCCCCCAATTTCTGAATTTTTTACCCCTGACCCCCCTCTACAATTTGAAATCTGTCTGACCCCCCCCCCTCCCCCCTCGGGAAATTTTTAGGTACTTTTTTTATAATAAATTTTCTTCCAAAAACGTGAATTTTCATCACATATTCATGCTTTTACACCCTTTTTATACCAAACCATCGCTTTTTATTCAATAAAATGTAGTATTATCCCATAAAAAGAACAATTATTAAAGTTATTATGGTTTAAAACTGTTTTGCTTTGGACACCGGACCCCACCTGACCCCCTCTAGATTTCAAAATTTCGCACCCCGGGTCGACCACCCTGAAAAGCTAGGGGGATCCGGACCCCCCTGGGACCCCCCTCATAGAATTCAAAATTCGATTTACCCCTGGTAACCACACCCCCCTAGCTTCCCCGACCATTCTCACATATGATTAGAAATCATAGTTTTTTTAATAATTACGTAATAATAGAATAGTAATTATTTTATTGCCTTGATTATAAAGTCAAGTATCACAAAGTTTTTAATCCATAATCTTATTTTTAATTAAAGATTATATACATACATCGGCGTACGAGTAGCCAGGGGGAGGGGTCTCAGTGGCGTGCCTAGGATTCCATTTTTGGGCGGGCGGTCTGGGGGGTAAATACTAACCCTGAAGGGGGGTCTGGGGGGCGGCAGCCCTCCATATATGGGGGCTTTGGGGAGCGAGAGCCCCCAGCGGGGTCAAGGGGCAGAGCCCCTTGTCAGGGGAGTCCGGGGGGCAGAATGCTCCCCGGTGGAAGAAAGTTTTTAATTTAAGGCGCTAAAATACAATAGAAATTTTAATTCCAGATGATTACTTATTACAAATTTTAAGGTTTTTTTATACCTATACATTTAAAACATGTGTTTAAAACAACGTTAATAAAAGGATAAGTGTTATTAGTAGTTTTATTAAACATGTATGCCTTTTCCTTAACTACAAAACAGGATAATCGATTTGAAATCGAAAAACTAAAATAAATTGTCAATTTAAACTACCCGTTAAATTAAAATTAAATACTAATTTAAATTCTTGGTTTTTTGACTATTAATATGCTTTTGGAAGGCATCAGGAAAGTTTCTGTATTAATATTAAAGAAAAAAATTTTTCTCTCTCAAAATTTAAAAAAACGTAAGGGTCCCCCCTTACAAAAAAATCCGGTTTCGCCGGATTTTTGGGGGGGCGATACTGGGGGGTATAGACCCCCCTTTTGGATCAACAAAGGGAAAAATTTGGAGTTTGACCCCCCTTTGGGTCGCCAAGGATAAAAATTTGGGGGTTTAGAACGACCATTTTTAAAAAATTTGCTCGCGCTTCGATCAGCGCTCCATTAATTATATAGTATCCACTTGCAAATTTGTATTACTTTGTTTTGTAATCTTGGTATGACCACGCTAGACCCACCCCATTCTTAATGTTTTAATTGGTCTCCACTTCCAAATTTGTGTTACTTTGTTTTTTAATCTTGATATACCACGCTGGACCCCCTTTAGGCTTGTTATATAGTGGTATTAAAAACTTAAAGGTTAGAAGTAATTTAAAAGACATTTTCTGGTACTTTGCATTGCTCAGCTGTAATTCAGACCTGTGCACGGTTTGAAAATTCCCCCCCCCCCCCGCTTTATTGGAGGATTTGCCCCCCTCGCTTTATTGCTCCTCCGCGGAAAAATTAAAAAGTACCCAAAAATTATGACGCCATTTTTTACCTATTATGACGCCATCATAGCGAAATTTTTTTACCTATTATGACGCCACCATTGCGAAATTTTTGCAAATTTTAGCCTATTTCAATGCAATTTAAGCTATTTTAGACCTATTTTCCCTTATTTTCGCTTTTTTGTCCATTTTTTTTCCTTTTTCCTTTCTTTCTCTCTCCTTTTTTTCTCTTTTTTTTTCTTTCCCCCTGCTTGCCCCTCCCCCGTTTTATTGCCCCCCCGTTTTGGAATTGCCCCCCATTATAACTCCGGGGGAGGGGACAGTGCACAGGTCTGGTAATTCAATGTACTCATTTTTCAGTAGTAATGTTTTGGAAATTGGAAATTTTAAGGTATCAAACTGTGTGTTAAAAAATTTTTCTTTGTTTTATAGACTTATCTTAATTAAATAATAGGGAAAAGTGAAGTATATGACATAAACAAGGTAATAAACACTCCGCGCGAAGCGCGGAAAATTTTTTTAGTCTTTTTATAACGCTTAAAACTTTTTCTCCAGGAGGCGAATTTGGGAGGGGGGGTGTCCACGGGTACCCCAAATTTAGGGGGGGTGTTAGCAAAATTCGAAATTTTTTGGGAGAGTATAACCACCAACCCTTCTCCTGCCCACCTATGGCCTGTAAATTCTCATTTTACAAATCTCCACCATTTTTTTGTAAAATACACGATAAAGGTCTTTCGACTAGTAATCAAGAAGGAGCATCTCCGCGCACTGCTCTGCGCTGATTGGTCGCACCTAAAGGATTTCATCTCCGCTGACCGATCAATATTCGCCGTGTCGTATATCCTCTATTATGTAATTTACAAAAAATAGGCGGAGATTTGTAAAATTAGAATTTACAGACGTTTTTATGAAACAGGCCCCAGGACCGTGCTGACCTTCAGGCAGTATCAAACGAGCCTACGGGTACCACCTGTTGCTGCAACTTTTCTCTCAAAGAAATGAGTCCATCTTGGCATGGCTAGAAAAATGTTGTTGTACGTCGGCCACCAGACCTGTGCACTGCCCCCCCCCGGGGTTAAAACGGGGGGGGGCAATTCCAAAACGGGGGGGGGGCACGGGGGGGGGCAACTTTTTTGAAACGGGGGGGGGGGGGCGATAGAACGGGGGGGGGGCAAGCAGGGGGGAAAGAAAAAAAGAGGAGAAAAAAGGAGAAAAAAAGAGAAAAAAAGAAGGGAAAAGGGAAAAAAGGGACAAAAAAAGCGGAAATAAGGTAAAAATAGGTCTAAAATGGCTTAAAATACATTGAAATAGGCTAGAAAACTGCAAAAATTCGCGATGATGGCGTCATCATAGGTCAAAAATGGCGTCATATTTTTAGGGTACTTTTTCATTTTTTGGCGGGGGGGGGGGGGCAATAGAAACGGGGGGGGGGCAAATCCTCCAATAAAACGGGGGGGGGCATTTTCAGACCGTGCACAGGTCTGGGCCACACATGGCAGTTTTCCATCTAGCAAACAAAACCAATAGACAAAATAAATACTATAATACAGCTCTATTGTGTGAAGTTTGTACCACTGGCCTTGTAGGAACACCTATGTATGGAACGCCCGTGTACAACGTGAAATAGTAAGATAAATGTCAGGCGATTTAAAAAATCCTTTAGACGAAGTCCTCGGAATGGGTGAACACTGCATACAGTGTACACTCTAGCGGTAAAGGTTGCCAACATTGTTATTAATGTTGAACGAAGAGGCTCAACCATTGGGGTGGCTGAAATTTTTTCGCCCCTCCTGGCTTGTTTTTGCGCTTGCTTTTTGCATAATCTGCATAATGAAACAACAACATAAGGCCCACAAGAATTTTAATCGACAAATATTTTTTTAAAAATTAAAATTAACTTACACTTTTATAACACTTCCCAAACATTCTGCAAACAAAAACAACTTACGCTTTCTAGCACTTTGCAAATATTTTCCAGGTGTTGAGAGTGTTCCAGGGCTTTACGCAGTTTATTGGCCATATGGAATTTCTTTCTAGCCCCTTCAGGTCCAGAAGCTTCTTCCTTTAGCTGCATGGCGTAAGCCCAACACCGCTCCGCTTCGAAAAGCGGAATTAATAAATATCTTAAATGAAACAATTACAATACTATAAACAATAATATTGTTAATATTATTTATATTATTATTTTTATTACAATATTTTAAACCTTATTCATGAGTGAG
>JASAMX010029372.1:0-14630 GCA_030248175.1 Microlaimidae sp. YZB2_3
AGAGTGATATGCAAATTCATTTCATAACTTTGCGCTTGGCAAATATAACAGTCCGTTGGCCGAAATTAAGGCTGGCCGAATTGATGTTAGTAACTCTAATTGCATATAAATAAGGTTTTACATGGTTAGAGGAACTTGGTGCCGAAAAGCTTAGAACTGCATCCTGGAAACTTGGATTCAAAACCGAGAATTAGCTAAACATGAATTTAAGCCTTAGCCTGAGCCTTTGCCTAAACCAAAGGAATTTTTATTTAGGGCTCTAGGTTTCGACTGGTAGTTTCCAGTAATTTCCAACAGATCCAAATTTCCTTCTTGCGGGTCCAAAGGCCACTTTTTTACGTAGCACCTTAGATCTTTATTTCATGGTATGCTTGGATGTAAAGAAAAACTTTTATTTCAATTGATTCGATATTGAATTTGGTATTTTCTCTTTAGTAATGTTTGCAAGCAATGCCCAGTTTATACTTTCTAAATTTACTTAATAGATTATAATGAAATGTTGGGCAATTTCCTCGTAAAATATATTTATTTCTTGACGTTTCGCGACGGGTTTCTTCTTCAGAAAAACAGACATGATTCTATAACAAAAATAGAAATAAATAAATAAGGTTATATAAAACATTTTACAAAACAAATTAATGTCACAAAAACTTATAATAGTTCCAGTAAAAACGACATTCCAAAAGCCTGTTTTTGGAATTTTGAACCGAGAAAATAATTTGTACATTTTTTTAACAAAGTAATTTTTGAAAAACCAAAAATAATAAGTAATTGGTTAAAAAGTAACAATTATTTGTTTAGATTACAATAATTTTTATAAGTTGTAAAGTAACAATAATTGTCCGGGTTCAAAAAATTACAAAGTAAATTTAGAGAGTATATCCTCCATATTGTTCAAAGGACGAAAACAAAAGGTTTAGTTTTAGATGTCTCAAGAGTTTTATATTAAAGGGCAAAAGATGTTTCCAGAGGCAATATCTCCGAATTTCAGTCGTTCGAAGTATTAATAGCAAAACTCAAACCGGCTGTGCCCTAGGACAAGATAATTTCTTTCACTAAAAAAATAAATGAGCACAAAGCCCGTATTTAGTAAAAAGCTCGAGTAACTATGATTATTACGTGTTTCAAAATACGAAAGATGATATGGCTTTCTAATAATTTCAAAATTTTATATAAATAAAGCAGCTTTTAATTGCTCATTAAAAATGTTGTGTAGTATACATGGGTTTATATAATCCTGTTCTTCTTATTTTTATTTATACCAAAATGCTAGGCAATAAATACTAAAACTCGTGATTTTGGCGTGCTTGTTTTTATTTCTCCTAAAATATATGAGCATGACTTGAATATAGCCAAAGGGGGCACAAAAATATGTTTTATTTAAAATACATCATCCCAAAACAATAAAAGCTATACTTACTGTCAACAAAAGTTTTGTTGGTCTCTTTTTGAATAGAATACTCCAGTCAGTATGATCAAAAATACATAATCTACCGAAAAATGTGCAACTCCTATATAAAAAAGTACGGAAAAGTATGCCATTATAATGAGCCACTCCATTTAAATGGCATTCTCCATTAAAATGGCATAGTAGTCATTTTAATTCGGCGAGTTAAAATGGAGAGGAAGCCATTATAATAGCCATTTATTCATTTAATTTCACTTTATATACACTCACAAGTGTAAAACTGTCCGGGTTGCACGAGTTTTACCGTGTTGGACAGTATTAGACCGACACGCAAAAACTTGTGCGGCCCGGACAGTATTACTCTTGTAAGTATATATGAAGTGAAATTAAATCAATAAATGGCTTCCTCTCCATTTTAACTCGCCGAATTAAAATGACTACTATGCCATTTTAATGGAGAGTGCCATTTAAATGGAGAGGCTCATTATAATGGCATACATTTTTGTACTTTTTTATATAGGAGTTGCACATTTTTTGGTATATTATATTCTTTTGGTATGATCACGTTTTCTTTTAAAAGACACAAATTGCGTTTTTTAATAATTACATAAAAGGAACGGTTGCGTTATGTTAGTTAAGAAAATATATCGTTGTTACTACGGCAAAATATGCCAGAGTCATTATAAAATACACGTGACTGTGACTGATTCTGTGTGTAATAAGGTCCTGTTTTAAATTTAAAATGAGTCACAGTCGTAAATCTTTTATACGCATTGTGGCTCGTTTTGCCGTAGTAACGACGATATTATTAAATAAATAAATAGTTTTGAAAAATCAGATATGAAGATAAAAAATTTTGCGTAAACTAATATTAAGGTGGAACACTAGAGAAAAAACCGCACAAACTTTGTACAGTCGCTATTCATTACAGCTGTAACCAATTTTTATAAACTACGTGCTTTGAGGTGATTTTTATGGAAAACCGGGGTAGAGTCAGAGTGCCCCCCTAGGGGGGGTTGCAACCCCCCCTAGCGCCCCCTCGGGGGTCAAATCAAAAACGAAGTTCGGATTCGTAATCAGGACCCCCGAAAACCACCGAGTGGTTGTTTTTGAAAAATCAAAGAAATTTTTGGAATTGTAGTGTTCTACCTTAAAAGACTTAAAAAAGGATTTATAAGCGAGCAGGACCTGTGTTTTGCAGTGTGGTATTTACCCTAGCTACGGTTATAACAACGTTTAGAATATTTATGATTAATATATTTAGAAGAGCAACGAATCAATATTCGATTTTTAATTTTTTTTAATTATCAATGGATTATACAATGTGTGTTTGATTATTTTTAGTGGAGGCTTTATTAAAAAAATTTCGAAAAAGATTACACATATCTATTTACAGTATAATTTTTTAAATTTTTTTTCTTTAAGAATGGCTAAAGATGGGAATGAACTTTTAAAATCGATAGTCAAATCAGAATCATTCAATAGTTTTAAAAGCAAACAAAAAATGTTTCCTACGAAATTTTATAGGCGCACAAAAAAAAGAAGCCGCAGTCCTCAGCTCAGTGTCATTGTCTTTTGTATTTTAGACTCTACACATTGCTAATCAAATTTTCTTGCATAATTCTTGTTTTGTTTGTTTCATAAAATAAGCTTTTAGAAATTTTGCCTTTACAATAACATATATTTGAATTTGCATACTGTCTTTGTGTAGTCATGATTTTATTTGTGTATTATTTGTTTTGATTATAAAAACTATATAAAACATTTTTTTCTTTCTTTTTACCAAAATCTAAATGCATACTTTTTCATAACTATTATTACCACATGCACCGTAAATGTCAAGTAAAAACCATAGTTACTACAAACATGTATGTAAAAGCATTTCGGATTAAAACAAAGAATGTGTTTTAAAAATCATCAAACATAATTAAGGATAAAACAAGTTTACGCCGACCAAATTTGTCTTTAATATTTTAAACCATCACTTTAAAACTGATAATAATGGACGTTTTTAAAATTTTTAAAACAACAATTAGTTTTTCAGTGGGTCAATACTGTCCGAATTTTCTCGATCAGAAAATTATTTATTTAACCTATGACAGTTTTGGAGCAGCAATTAAAGTATCTGCAGGTCACTATTGTCTTTGCAGTGATGTTTAGGCATGTATTGCAAGGATGTTACTGTTTTATGTAATTTTGACAACCTAGAAAAATGATTGATAGCGTAATAACCACAAACAAAAATGTGTAAAAGACGTGTCAAGAACTATAATGCGTTTAATTGTTTGTATGGTAAGATATTTTATATTTTTTCCACCATTATGGCATAAACATAGTCATAAACATCCACTGGTAACGCCTAAAGGTAAACCCAGCATGGCTGCAACAGTTGTTCCTTGGACTGAAAAATGCCTCCCATTAAGTAACCGCTCAAATCAGAAGAATCTGACGTCACTCGTATCAGCCAATCAGAATTTAGAAAATAAAAAATTTGAAGTAGAAATCAACTTCAGATGGTAGTTTAGGAATACATAATTTTTATTTTGTGACCTAAAAAAAGAAAATAGTTGTTTATTGAACACGTGAACACACTGTTGCAGCTACGTTTGGTTTGCCTTTAGTTCATACTTTGTCGAAGGTCTGAAAAGAATAATTTGGAGAAAGTAAAATTGCCTTTTGGACAATCCAAAAGTGTCCTTTGGAAGTACAAAAGACGTTTAAAGGACAGTCCACTAGTCCACAGTCTGCAAAACGCAAGTTGAATGATTCAACATGCGTTTTGAACGCGTCAGACTTTGAACGCGTTGGACGTTATTGAACTTCCAAAAGACACTTTTGGATTTTCCAAAGGACACTTTTACTTACTTTTACTTTGGACACTTTGGACGAAGTATGAACCAGGCTTAAGTTACAAGGAGATCACTATAACTTAATACTGTTTTTATTTTGACGTATATATAATCCGTGTATTTTTTTCTAAATTTGCAACAATTTTTGTGATTTTTGTTATTAAGATGGTAAGTAATCAGTTTCGCACACCCTCTTCTGCTACTGCAGAATCCTCGCAATCCACCACTTCACTCTAATTTTTGTAAATTTTTCACTCTAATTTTTTCTAAATTTGCAACAATTTTTGTGATTTTTTCTAAATTTTTAAATTTTTTAAATTTTTCTAAATTTTTCTAATTGTAAATTCTAAATTTTTCTAAATTTTTTCTAAATTCTAAATTTTAAATTCTAAATTTTTCTAATTCTAAATTCTAAATTTTTCTAATTTTTTTCTAAATTCTAAATTTTCTAAATTTTTCTAAATTTTAAATTTTTCTAAATTTAAATTTTTTAAATTTGCAACAATTTTTGTGATTTTTTCTAAATTTTTAAATTTTTTAAATTTTTCTAAATTTTTTCTAAATTTTTTTCTAAATTTTTTCTAAATTTTTCACTCTAATTTTTTCTAAATTTGCAACAATTTTTGTGATTTTTGTAAATTTTTCACTCTAATTTTTTCTAAATTTGCAACAATTTTTGTGATTTTTGTTATTAAGATGGTAATCAGTTTCGCACACCCTCTTCTGCTACTGCAGAATCCTCGCGATCCACCACTTCACTCTAATTTGTAATACATAACATAGCAATCAGTTTTGAAAAACGTAATCATTTTGTAATAAAAATAATCAATTTGTGCGCTGAATCGTTAATTAACATTTGAGTGATAAAACGAGCCTATCGTTTTCACCGTTTTCGCCTAACTCCCTATCATGCATTATAAAAAAATAACGCGTAAATTATAGCCGCACGCCGTATTTTTACGACCTACAAACCCCCGGAACTCTGTATTTAAAATTTCGTAACTCACACCCGTTTTTTTTCTTCTGCGCAATTTCCGAGTAACAGACCCTGCGCGACCCTCATTTACTGCAAAAGATGGTGCACAGAGTGCCTGGGATGGTATGCGACCAAATACACGCGCGCCCTGAACTAAACTCTATCCGCAAATAGCGATTCTTCTAAACCATTTTTGCAAATCAAAATTTTGTTATACTTTTGTATCAAAAAGTTTTATATCGCTTATAAATATTGTTTAATTATTTTACAAAAATTTTTAAATTAAAGTTTGTGATTTTTATGAAAATCAGTAGGAACTGTTTCAAGGTTATTTTTAAATGAGTCTGAATAGCGGAAGTTATTTGGACAGATACACCAAATCTGTCGACTTATCGACTTAATTGTTGTTTAAACTGTCTTGTTACGAATGATATTGTAATATTTCCCGCAAATATTTCCAAATTCCTTTCGATATCCAATTATAATGTTTTAAAATAAGCCTAAATTTATGTTTATTATTTATCAACTTATTGATTGTAAATATTTATTTATTAAATAAGGCCTGTCATATTTCAAAATTAAGACACAAATTTGCAGTTTGTCATATAAAAACAAAAAGATTTAATAATATTTTGCAAAAAATAATCCTACAGGTGGGAAATAGCTTAAATTTTAAGTTTGATTCAATTCCGACTACAGTATGTTAATACTATAGTCTTATTTATTTAAAAATAAATAAGACTTTTTAGGTAATAAATCAACGGTGTTAGCTATTTTTTTAACTACCATTTTTTGTTTCTTCTACTTCAAACTCAAATGTGTTACAAAACTTTATTGTATGCTTAAAAGAACTAAAAAAATTTAATTTGTTTTCAATTTAAAATATTGGTTTATAGTTCGAAATTTACCTTTAATTATAAAACAACACAACAGACGAGGTTTAAAAAAACCCATTGAGTACCGCCGACATCTTTTTCTTTCAAAAAAAATAAAAACATACTCCTATTCATTACTAAAAGTTAAAAACGAAAATAAAAGCTTATGTTTTTGTCTACATAAGGTTTTTTTGTGCGAAGATTCGTCAAAATTTGTTCACTATCAACAAATTCGATTTCATTAAAAGATAACCGTTTTTTAAATACAATTTCTTATTATAGGATCTTTATAAGGTTTTTTGTTATAATTAATTCCTTCATACACCACTTCGTTATAATTTGAAACTAAACAGTTTATTGTTTTCATTTTGATAAATGAAATAAACAAAAATTAAATTTTAATCGCCGAAATATTAGGCGGGACCAGAAATTTGTGATAAACGTGGACGAATTTATCGTCGTTATAATGACACAAAAAGTCAGAATCAGTATAAAATCAACGTGACTCTAACTCATTTTGGTTATATTATTTGTGTGTTAAGATATAGAAAGAGTCACAGTTAGGAGTATTTTATAATAATTCTGACTCATTCTTACAGAATAAAGACGTCATAATAAAAAACATTGCGAGTATTTAAAATTTAATAATAACATTGTCTAAATAGCTCCGGAAATAAAACATTTCGCTTTATTGACAGCCGGCTGAGCAAAAACTTGGTAAGTGACCAATTTCCCCAAATTTAGTTTGAGTTCTGTTGGAAGTGCGTTCGCAATTGTTTAATCACGCTAAGGATTGGTTCATAACTTATGGCAAAACGTACTTTGGACTTTGTCCAAAGTAAAATTCTAGAAAAGTCAAAACGCCCTTTGGACAAGCCAAAACGTCCTTTGGACTTTTTCCTTTGAACGAAGTATGAATGCTACTTGAAATTTGTCCTTTGGACAAAGTCCAAAGGGAAAAAATCCAAAGGACAAAAAAGTATGAACACATTATCCTTTGGACAAAGTCCAAAGGACGTTTTGACGTTGTGTTTTTCTTTTGGACTTTGGATTTTGTCGAAAGAACATTTTGTCATATCATAGGTATATAAACAACCTTAACTTTTTGATAAGAAAGCCCTGGGAAAAATACTCAGATTACTATACGTGTAAGTGAACATCACACTGAGCTCAACATCATACAAAAGGTCCAATTAGCTGCACGCCAACTATGTATGCTTATGCAAATTAAATGACACCTTATAAATGTTATCTATTCTTATAAATGTTATCTATTATACGTGAGATTTATAAATTGGCAAAAAATAAACGATGAAGCGAACTTTCCTGTTTAAAAACTATTTTTTACAACCATGGACTATTTCTATTTTTTGGTAAATTACCAAATGTATTTTAAACAAATTTAATACGTTAGTGTAATTTAAAAAACACCTCAGATTTTTTTAGGTTTAAAATGTCATATAGTATTCGTGATCACGCCATATATATTTTGCTCCGTGGGATAGGTTGTCGGAGGAGCAGCGGCAAAACAGGGCTTCAAAATGAAGGTGCGAATATGGCTAAAAGAATGCCACGCAGGCGGGTTATTAGAAAGGCGCGGGCGCGTTATTAGAGGCACCTTGCACTGAAACTTAAAATAAACATAAGATATAGAACACACAAACATTGCTTCTGTACGGAAAGTACCGTAATCATGCAAATGTTTTTTTTAAAAAAGACGAGAGGCGAAAGACGAAACCCTGGGGTGTTTAATAATGACATAACACTGATTATTTATGTTCATTTATATTAGAAATTGTCTGTTTTAAAACGTGTAATTAAGATTTGCATGTAAAAATAAAAAAATATATGGCAACAGATGTTATTATAAGCGGGTTATTTCCCATCAATGCCGCCACTAATCAATAATCAGGGAACATTTGCATGATTACGGTATTTTCCGTACAGGTTCAATGTTTGTGTGTTCTATATCTTATGTTTATTTTAAGTTTCAGTGCAAGGTGTCTATAAGACATAAATGCGGGCGTACTTTTATGCTCGCGGTGTCCTTTGATGCGCAGGGAATTCCTTCCGTTTAAAACAATGGATTTTGACCAGGGTGAAAAAATGATTCAAGGAGTATTAGCAAAAACTTTTGCAATACGTTAAATTTTTTAATATCGTTAGGACAAAGAATATTTTTAAACAAAAAAATTACTTCAACACTTATTTTAAGGTTAAATAAGCTTTAGATTAGTCAATTTAAGATGTTTTATAAGAAGACTAATATACAATTGTATATTTAAATCCTAGTGTGGTTAATTTATGTCAATTTATGTTAATTTATGGGTTTTTTGTCAAATTTTGTATACAATTTAGTAAAAATTGAAATTTATGGACCCGGTTCAGTTACCCTACATTCAAAAAACACGATGGTCAAAACCCTACCATTTAAACGGAAGTTGTTCAGTGTTAAATAATATCCTCACAGAGTTATGACGTTATAGAATCACTTTTGGCCAATTATCGCTTGGGAAAAAATGAAGATCTCTCATTCATTAGAGACCAATTTTTTCCTAAGCGCTAATTGGCTAAAACAGCTTCTCCCATAATTATTCCCACAGAGCAAAACATATATATGACGTGATCACGAATACTATCCACTATTTCTCTATAGGCATCTTGCACTGGAACTCGGTTTATACATGAAGTATGCAATATACATAAGCGTCACCATAATGGATAATTACCGTATCTCCTACGTATCTTTTGTAGTATGCATATCAACCGATCGAAATTTCGCGAAATTTCGATCGGTTGATCTGCATACTACGAAAGATAAGTAGGAGATACGGTAATTATCCATTATGGTTACGACTATGTATATTGCATACTTCATGTATAAACCGAGTTCCAGTGCAAGGTGCCTATAGCGTGTGTTTTCTTCGCGGGAATGTGACTTCTCTAAAAAGTATGGACAGCAAAGCTAAATTTTGTAAATTTCTCTTGGTCGATTTGTGGCCGGTGGTTTTTGTTTTTGTTCACATCATTACATTCTTACCGACACAAACTTACAAAATTTAGCTTTTCCGTCCATACTTTAAGTAGCCACATCCACGCGAAAAAAACACACACTAAAAAGAAATAGTGGATATAACATTTTGATGGTCCTTAAAATTCTTACGTGATTTGCGGTGTATTTTAGAATCTAAAACTGACCTAATTAATATTTACATATTAAAACAAACGTTTTTGACTAACGCAAAAGATTTTTTTTTCAAAATTTCTTATTTCAATTTATTTTAATACAAAAGCCAAAAAAGAATCAAAATATTCTAAATTAATGTAAAAATTTTTAAAAAAATGAATTACACGCTTATGTTAAAGTTTACAGTAAACTATTGTAAATAAATATGTATTTTTTTTATTTTTTCGAAGTGACATTAAACTTTTATCTCATCAATGACGAAAAAAATTTCGGTTAAAAACATTTATGGGGATTATTTTGCGCGGGGAGTTGCGCGGCATAATGTTCGGACTGCAAAAACATCGGGCAAACTTAGCAGATCGAAGTTCACAGGGATGAGATCATCCCTTATTACACCCTATCGAACACAATGTCCTTGCTGCCAAGGAGTCGTTAGTTATGGAAAAGTGAGCCGAATGCATTTCAAATGGAAACCCGTGACGCTTGTTTAAGTTCGATTATTTGGAAGCGTAAAGTTCCGAAACTAAGTCCCAGTAAAAATGACACAAATATCAAAGTGACTCTTTTTTTAAAAAAATAAAATCAGTCTTCGCTATTTATAGTATCACTAAGCCGCCGAGGTGTTGAGAGAAATGTGCCCCTTTTTGGCGTGAATTTTACGAATTGCTCCCGGACGGTATTTACACATTCTGCATGCTCGAAAAACGCATAATTTAGTTGATTTCTGTCTATTATTTTACGGGAAAGGTTTTATGTGTACTTTTGTATTATAAAATAGGATAAATTTGGTTTGTTTCACTTGATTGCGGTTATTTTGTAACAAAAAGAATGCTTTCTTCGTAGTGCATCTTTTAGCACGGATTACCGTGGTATTGTACCTTTGGAAGAACAGAAATTCGTGGTTCCTTTCGCATTTAATCTTAATAGTGATTTATTAGGTTTGATTTTGTTGTTTTTTTACAGAAAAAAATGCACAAAAATCTAGGAATATTGATTGCCCTGAATGAAATCAGACTCTTATAGGCCGCAATTCGAAAAGTAGCTTCATCTCACCACATTTAAGGTTTAATATCTATCATCACTTAACTTGGACATTTTAGACTCTTTTTTAGAAAATGCTCGTTTTTAAACAAACACTTTTTAACAAGCAAAACATTTTGATTTTGAATTTAACTTAAGGATTGGCTTAAAAAATTCTGTTAAGGCGTGGTTGCCTTCATTGTTTAAGTTTAAAGCTTTAAACATACCAAAGCAGGAATATCATTTTTACAAATGTTATCATCCGACTTTTTTCGGAAAAATAATCCTATTCATTTATTACCGGTCATAATTTAACAAAATTTAACTTTTGACTACCTGGGCTTTGTATTTAGCAAATTAAATGTAATGATAATTCGATTGTTCTTATAAAAATATAACTGCAAATTACTGTCTTAATTTAATTTAAATATCGGTTTCTTAAAAATTGTCCGAAAAACATTTAAAAACATTTTTTTGTTTTAAAATTATTTTCTGGCGGTTAGCTTTTGTTTTATAGGAAGATACTACTCTCAAATTATTGCAATATTTTGTTTAACTCTTAATTATAAGTTTTAGTATCTAATTAAATTGATAAATAAAGTAATGTTTGTTTAAACCATTTTAAAATTTTTAAGTTTATATTTTATCCTATTTGTTATAACTGCTAAAGCGTGGTGTTTTCTATTATCAAATATAAAACCATTAACAGTGCATTCTTACTAAAATTAGTTAGTTTCCCAAAAAATGCAAACGAGCAATTTACTTTTATGAAAAAATTAACAATACTCAAAATTTAAAATATTAGAATTATTAAATTAAAATTATTGGAAAATAAAATAATGTTCAGAAAATAATTAAAAATATTTCCTTTTTAAAAATATTAACAGATTAGCTTTTCAAATTATTACAGCCAAAAATACACTACAGTCTTGGAAAATATTTAGCTTAATTGTACCAACTAAGTTTTGCCAAATAAAACACTAAAAATTAGAATCGAACTACTGCTGTTCTTACACACTCCCGGCCAGAAGGCTCGGCAAAATGCGACCGGCGGACCATGGACCTCCACCAGCCAATGGACAGCTTACTTTGGACACGTCCGTGGAGAAGGATTGTCATATGCAAATCCAGTAAGTTGCTTGTACAAAAATACAAATAAAAACTAATGTAATCTTGTACAAAAATTAAATAAAAACTAATGTGTTGTTTCTTTCATACTTTCACATATAATAAATACTATGTGAGTCCAAAAATAAGGCCGAAAAAATCGAGTTTTTCAAAGAAAGAATGCGAAACAATAATTCGCTATTTTTAGCTAGTTTGGCTGATAATAAGCGATACAAGACTTGAACCTGTAATATCCAGCCTGAGTATACCTCATTGACTGGCGAGCTGAGTTAAACCATTGCTTGACAGTTTTACAATAGAACTCGTGTTTATAATTCGCCATATTTTTAAAACATCATTACAACGGGATTCGTTACAATGCGCTCCAAAGCTCAAATGCTTTATCGAGTAATTTCAAGCTTGTTTAATTTTATAATAAATTTCGTAATGGACTACTTTTATCTGTTATCTTCAGGACTGTATTCATCGTTTTTATTAGGTCAAAAAGTTGTTTACAAACAAATTTAGACAATAGTATTACTTTTTGTAACTATTCATGAAATTTATGCTAATTAATGGAGTTTCGCTTTAAGGTGCGGTACCGGGTCAAACTTTTTGTCTTCAATTTTGATGATTTTTTGTGAAAACCTTATTCTTGCCCCCAATCACCCACAATTTTTACCATTAAAATATCTTTGGTGGTTTAGGAGATATGACCCCCCACTTAATCGCGTTTTTTTTCGAATTTCTGTACTCGCAAAATTTCTTATTGACTATAAACTAAGATTTACTGAAAGAAAACGGCTATTTTCTACTCTAATTTGATACCTTGGTTGTTAAGATTGGAGCAGCATTTCTCGAGATATTGCGTTTGCTGCACAAAACCCCCTTGATTTTTTCGTTAAAATTACCAAACAACGGCAATGATTTGATTAAGTTTGCCCAAGATTTTTGCCTACATTTATCGTATTTTTAGAGAAAAATCGCGGGTTTTTCGTACGCAAAACGCTACATCAATCTTAACAATCGAGGCATTAAATTAAAGTAGAAAGTAGCCGCTTTCTTAGTAAAACTTGTATAACTTAAATTTTAATTGTATAATTTTAATTTTTTTTTTTGAGAAATCTTTCATGACAGGATTTCAAAAACAACGCGATTTTCGGGGAGGGTGATCATACCTCCTGAAACCATAAAGATATTTTAGCAAAAAAAATTTGTGGGCTATTGGGGGCGGGGATAACATTTTTACAAAAAATCATCAAACCGAACGCAAAAAAATTTCCCTTCGTACCGCACCTTTAAGTATAAAACCCAAAAATTTGTTATTTTTTAATGCTTCAGAAATTTCTTAGGTTGAAGAAAAAAATTTAAAAAAAGAATTAAAAATTACAGCTTAAAAAATAAAAAAAAGAGTCATTAACAGCTTTAAATTTTATGAAACCAAGCTGTAAATTTTAGGATTTATGCACTTCACGCTTAAATATATAATAATTACTCCAGAAAGACACAAAACGCCCCTCCCCCACCCCCACACCCGCTCGACACACAACCAAGACACATCAAGAGACACCACTATTAAATAATTATTATTAAATTACTAAATATTATTAAATATATTAAATATATTAAATATATTAAATATTTAAATATATTAAATATATTAAATATATTTTATTATGACGCTTAAAACATACCTTTTACATCTCACATCTGTTAGAAGAAGGTCTCTTCAAATACACTGTAAAATTTTTTTAGTTTATGTAGATAAAGCTCTTAAAAAATTCTTTGGACATGTTTTGAAATACCAATAAATGAACTTTAGATAGGATATGCCTGCACCTAAATTATAGTTTGTTTAAAAACTATTGAGACTGGAAAAATGTTTCATGTGAGCATATCTCGCTAGTTATACGGTTGATTTATACAAAAAGTTTTATTGAAATAGCTCAATGTCAGCCACACACCTATATAAGTATTGTCAAAATAAAACGTACTGTTAGCAAAATATATTCGCCTGAAAATTTTTTTACAGTCTTAATAATTTTTGAACTGACTATTATGTAGTGTGGTACAGGCTAGAAAAATGTTAGTTCCCCGTTTCACGCGCCTTTCGTTCGCTGCAACTATTCAAATTAGATTCCGAATTAAATTAAATTTGAATTAATTAAAATAGAATTAAATTCCGGTAATATTTTTTGTTCGAATCTATTTCATTTATTACGATTTACTTTACTTACAGGCAACAACAGGAAAACGCCTTTGTCTACAGGAACACCGTGCTAGAGAAAGAACCATCGCCGAAAAATTTTACTCCCAAACAACAGCCAAATCTCTGGCCGAAAGACAATGAAGTGCAAAAAGGCATGACAGAAGAAATATACACACCTTTTAAAGTAGGTTTTTTGATAAATAATTATTTCGAATTCATTAAATACTTTGTTTAATTGGCCAAATGAACTGCATAAAAAAAGTCAAGAGTATATTTGTTACTTTTTCGCAAGTTTATGCACAGTTTTTTTATAACGATCAATCCACTCTACTTTTACATTGATCTTTTATATTGAAGCATTTACATTTGTATTCTATGATTTGTAAAAAAATTCGCGATTCTATTTTGCTTTACTGTCGGCGTTTCTATTTTACTTTCAAATTTACAAAAATAAATGGATTTTTCAAAAGAGCGAAAACTTCCCCAAGAAAAACATAAAAAGAATAAGTTGGATTATGCTTTGAGATCAGCAGAGCTTTGAAGTCTGCGTGTGAAATTACAGAAACCAGGTTTTTGGGTTTTTCTTATTGAGACCTACTGAGTAATATATATGCTAATCGATCGCGATTAGTTTTAAAAAGAGTCTGAGGTCCCATTAGAAATCGACATGACTACATTCTTTTTAAAAGCTACCAGATACCTCTATACAGTTTTATAGTTTTTTTACTGATACAATTTCTAATATAAAATCCTCTCTTAAAAAATATAAAGAAATATTTACAATGTGCAACAACATTCAATTATATTTTTATATTCTTATTTATTTCGTAAAAAACGAAGAAACTGTATCGAGGGATCTCGCAGCTTTTGGAAAAGAATGTAATCATGTCGATTTCTAATGGGACCTCAGACTCTTTTTTAAACTGATAGCGGTATTCGAATAGAATATTAGTGGGTTTCAATAAAGGAGGAGCCAAAAACCTTGTCACGTCAGGATTT
>JASAMX010029376.1:0-15738 GCA_030248175.1 Microlaimidae sp. YZB2_3
TTAAAAGTAATTTCTACAGCTAGATTAGTTATTGGATCAACTACAGTAATCTGAAATTAGGATTAATAAAGTTAGTAAACATAAATTATAATTAATAATAAAGTTCTTAAAATAAATTAGACAAAAACCACTATTTTGAGTCAATCCCCTAAATATGGACTTATTTGAAGAAGCAACAAAAAGGTTTTTTCACTGAATCCATAGGACCTATTCTGATAACCCAAGAGAACGCTATACTTTATTTAATACTACGGCTTGGTTAGTGAGTGAGTTACAAAAGATATTTCAGAACAGAATAGAATAGAATAGAATAGAATAGAATAGAATAGAATAGAATAGAATAGAGGGTGTCTGGAAGGCTTGGTCTAGTTAAACAAGTGAGTTACAAAAGATATGTCAGAACAGAATAGAATAGAATAGAATAGAATAGAATACAATAGAATAGAATAGAGGGTGTCTGGAAGACTTGGTCTAATTAAACAAGCAAAGGTTTTCCAAGTTTGGTTTTTAAAATCTGTAAACATATATTAATAGAATAAATGACTCTTTAATTTTTTTAAAAAGATTACTCGATTTGCAATTTGCTTTTGTAATAATCTTAATTTTATTTTTTTTATTTATTTATTTAGAACAATTAAAAAAATATTACAATAAACAAGAAAAAATTGCGGTTATTTCTGAAAAAAGGAGCAGAATTAAAAATAATTAATAGGCACCTTGCACTGGAATTCAGTTTATACTTGAAGTATACAATATACATAAGTGTCACCATAATGGATAATTACCATATCTCCTACTTATCTTTCGTAGTATGCAGATCAACTGATTGAAATTTTGCGCATTTTCAATCGATTGATCTGCATACTACAAAAGATAATGTAAGAAATTGTTATTATGGTGACACCTATGTATATTGCATACTTCATGTATAAACCGAGTTCCAGTGCAAGGTGCCAAAATAAATTTAAACAAAATTTGAACAAACAGCACTTAATTTTCAATTTTGAGTAGACTTTTTTTAGTTTCAGTAATGTTTTAACTATTCTAAACAAAATGGACTGTTTGGCGGTTCTTCAAAATTAAAAATTGCTTATTTAGAGACCAGAATTAATTAAATTTTGTAGTTTCAAAGTATTATTAGAAAATTTTTACAAACGTTTGAATATGCGAAGTTATTTCAAAACAAAGTTTTTAAGGTGTTTTGGGAAAAATGCTGATGGCATTTCGGTTTAGGTTACAGGTTAACCAATTAAAAATTAGAATTATTTACACCCCTGATTGTAAATAATTTTTAAAATAATCTTATTTTTGACATTTGTATATTGCCTGATTAAGTAAATATAACCCTAATTTATGATTTTAAAGTTTATCAAACGAACTTTCAGAATTTTGTTTTTGACTAAAAAAGTAGTATATTTTTGAAATGAAAAAATTTTTTAAAAAATCCTAAAAACTAAAATAGAATTGTTTAACAGTTTTTGTGTGTGTTTGTAAAAATATCGCACAGAAATTACTTTTTTAAAGACTTTGAAACAACGTCAGAAGTTTTTTACAATATACTATGTACACTAAAATAGATTTTTTTATTAGTTTTTGCGTATGTTATTATAAATACTTCTCAGAAATTACTTTTTTAAGACTCTAAAACAACATCAAAGGTTTTATACAATATACTATGTACAGTTAGTGTCTTATTTATTTTTTTAGCTATTTTGTTGATGATAAAGTTTGTTTTTATTAAAGCGCGTAAAGTTTAACACCACTTTGTTTTCAAAAAACTAGCAACCAAATTTTTTTTGAAAAATATAAGTTTTGGTTTTATTTATTGAAGAAAATATATTTTTGGTATAAAAAATGGCAACCAATTAAAGGTGGTAAGTTGTGAATTTATTTTTAAGGGGATATAAAAAATGGTAAAACCAAAAAAAAAAGAATTTTTTTCTTTTAGAATTTTTTATTACCAATTAGCCCATTTCAGCCATACGTCTGACATAAAATCTTCTTATATTTTTTGGCTCCAATTGTTCTTTTTTGTAAAAGTCATCAACTTTTTGTCAAAATGTTAACTTTTAATCAATGTAGTTTTTATGTTTTCAAATGATCTATTATCTAAAAAATCTATTTGAATTTATATTGTGACACTAATTGAAATTTCTCAATGAGAAACCCCTAAATCAAAAAAATTCGAACAAACTTTATTCTAGACTCCCTGAATTACAATCATTGCATTTTTTAAAAGTTTTACTATTTGAAACAAACGGATTAAAAATTTAAAATATAATTTCAAATATAAAACATTTAAAATTTTTAAAATGGTAAATAGTTTTCTTACATAGCTTATATTTTGAATAGAACTAAATCCATTGTCTGCGTTCATAACAATTCTATAAATTCCAGGACTTGGGAGTGTGACATTAATGTTTGGCAATGAAGTGGTGTGAGTAGAATGTAGAGTCCCCGCACTGCTTTCATTCAAACTTGGATTGTATATGTCAACAGTAACGGTGGTGTCTATAATAAAAAGGTTTAAAGAAACTCTTAAAAAATCAATAAGACAATTTAATAACATTCATATTTGAAAATTTATCTGGAAATATTGTGTTATTGATTTTGACAAATAAGTAAAAATTATTTTAAGAAACAAAATAAATTATTATTGTTATTTACAACCCGTCAATTGCGGTTTCTAAGGATAAAAATAACAATAAACATAAATAAAAATAAACAATAATTTTTGTGTAATAAAAGTAATACTTAAAATTATCACAGCGCGTTTGATTGGTATTTATAATTTAAAGTTTGCCAATTCAAAAACCATCATAAAGTTTGTATTTTTAGTCTGAGCTATTTTGCAGTTTTTACTAAAACTAAAGTGGGTGCAGTTTTGGTATTTTTTATCCGCCAATAATAGCTCAAAATTGTTGATTGTCTACATAATCGACTAATGGACGTAATGGCAGCACAGATGGTGTTTTGGCATTGTTTCAAGTTACCTTCAGGCGAAAATTTTGGAAACGCATTTACCTTCTTAAAGTATAACTTGAGTGCAATTTTCTTAGGCGCACGAGGATTAACGATTGAGTTAGCAAACAGATTAAAATAATTAGATAGTTTAACGGTTACACCGTTGAATCATGCGAATATTCAAATATACAGTAGCAATTATGCAAATTAATAAAAGGCTAGAAATAAACCACGACTACGTTTGCAATTAAAAGTATTTTACCTATAATTTAGGTTAGTTAAAGTTTACAAAATTATTCATATAGAGAAATAACAGAAATTTATCATTCAAGCAAATAAGTATTGGTAATCGAATACATTGTTAAAATTAATTGGTATAAAGGGACTGATAATTTCTCATAAGATAACCTGGCATAAGATAGCACTTAGTTGTCCCGGCTGCGTCCCAGAAGCAACCTTTTGACTGGCAGTTGATTTCAGTTTCCCCAACACCACACTCTCTGCGGTCTCCATCCGCAATGAACCACCCTGCACAAATAATTAAGTTTTAAACCACATAATTATGTTAATATGAAAAAACATTAAAAGTTTTGAAACATTTACTAATAAAAATGTTTTTAAGAACTCTTTTCCTTAATGTTTTTCTGGGCTCACATACTTTGATCTAAGAGTCAGCTATAAAAACAATCGCTTCCTAAAAAAATTAATACATAACCAATCCTATATTTATTATAAACTATCATAATAGTCATAATAATTTAGGGTAGTACCTGGATCATCACTCTGTACACGGATATGCAAAGGCATGTTGAGTGTCGCCAGTAAATAATCTTCTACTACAGTAATCGAACCCAAAGCAGATTTAAAATTAAAGTTTTCTGTCCATACAAGACTAGTTCCTCTGTCAGGCCAAAGAATAGGTCTTGCCATCACAGTGAAATTGTGAACTCCATATGGCAATGTATGCGGCAAGTTTAAAACTGAATTGTTAGAAACCTGGGTATAATTTCCATCTATGTAGAGTTCAAACTGAGCATGATCTCCTAAATTGCAACAATAATAAGACCATTACATTTTAATTATAAATCACTAGTAACAAGTCATATATGTAGTAACATCTGATTTGCTAAACTATGTTTATTTAGTTTTGTCAACTATCAAACAAATAAATATTTGTGTGACAAAAAATACAGATATGACAGACACTGTTTTTGGTGAAATAAGAAAATTTTCATAAGATTTTTATTTATGTGTTTAAATAAAACCAAAAATAAAACGTATGTAAATGTTCAAACTCTGTTATATGTCGACTGATTTCTGCACAACAAATTAATTTTAATAAATTTAGCGATTATTGGGTTTTTAGCTATTTTTTTAATTTATTAATTTTTATAAATAAATCAATATCAAGAAACTGAATGGAAAAAGTGACCCTAATAAAAAACATCTGAATTTTAAAATTTACCAAAATTCTCATATTTCTCCAAAGTGTCATAGTTTTTTGATATTATAATGTTTTTTTGTATCAATACTAAATAGAAATTAATATAAGAATTTATTGTTACTTATAAAGGATTTGTTTTTGTTTTTTTTTTAAATAAGACGGTTTTCTTTTAAATTTATCATTGTTTTTCTCAATTTTTTTACATTACTTAAACTTACCCTTTCCCAGACTGATATCAAGTTTAATCAATCTATTGGCATACATTATCCTTATTATTTCAGAGGTGTCGTTTATTGCAAGGGTGTAATTCAAAAGGTCGTGGGTATATGGTATCACAACTAAATCCTCCAGCACATCAACAATAAGAATCTAAATTTATTTTTAAAGTTATGCTTTGAACTAAAAAACTGATGCCAGCGATTTCAATTTATTATACTTAATTATTCATAGTTAATATGAATGGCCGTTTTATTTTTCGAACACAACTTTGTTACGGCCATGAAATATAAATTGTTTTATTACTACTTTACCCACGTTCTAACCCACTTGATTAGGTTTTGGAGGATAACAAAAGCAGCATAATTCGGTTGGCTTTGCTATTTTTCACTTATAGTCAATATTTTAATAGAAAGTTGTATAAGATTGGGAATTTGAAATAGCAATTTTAAATGTTTTGAAACTATAAAACAAATTTAAAATTATAATAAAATAATTCCAAAAAATTATAAAAATTAAATTTAAATAAAATTTGAAAAACGATGGATTTTTGTAAAAAAATTTATATTTTAGCGAAATTAAACTATAACCTAAAAAAAAATCTTTTTTTATAAACATTATCTTTTAAAACTCAAAAAAAACTTTCAATGTATTACCTTGTTTATGCTTGAATTCACAACAGAACTCAAGGCGTTTGAAGCATAAGCAGTTAAATCGTAAAGTCCCAGGTTGGAAAGGCCATAGTTGGTGGTTGGGTTTAAAATTCTTTGACGTGGTATACAAGCGCCCTGACAAAATTCAATTTCAACCATAACATTGGGATCTAAAGTTTATATTACTTAGGAGTTTAACGGTTCAATTTTATGCAAATTGAAAAAGTATCAATCAATTTTGCTATTGTAATGTGCACAAAATAAAATGTGGGTTATGATTATGAAAAAAACTAAAATTTACCAGACAATACAATAGTTGAGGGATCCAATGTATACATGGAAAAGCCCTCATTTGTATATGCCACCTTATACTGAGGCTCCATAGCAACTGAATCCAGAAGGTAGTGTGCAACAACATTTGTGCTAACTGTGTAGATGCTAACATCTCCCACCATGCCAGACTTAATTATTACTGTAACACTGTGATTACCATGAGTCTACAAACATTTTACCTTATTTACAACTGTGAAGCCATAAAAAATTATTTAAAATATTTTTTTCAAATCAGTTGGCTCAAATAAAGAGTTTTTATGGACTCAGGGTTATATTTACACAAATTCTTTAAACTAAAGACATATAATACTTCCTCCTTCCTTAGTAAAGACGGTTTCAAAGATATTTGCATAGAGGTTTTACTTATAGTTTAAAGAGTATTTCACCCAACATTAATTTATTTCACTAAACCTTAATATAATTTGATATAGAATTATTAAAAACAAAACAATAAATATTCATTTAAGATATATTTATTTTTTTAATTAAAATGCTTTGTTTCCTTAACCTTTAGACAAAATTCATTATTATTAGAAGTCAAAATGATAAAATATTTAAAACTAGACCTAACAAAATAATAAAATATAATTAAAACCAAATATTGTTTATGTAACTAAAACAGGATGAAACCAGAAACGTCTTATGTATTGAACAAACATTCGTTTTATTTATTTTTTTTCAAAATTTTTAAATTTTCATTACGCTTTGCCACATCAATACACAGAAATTTTCAATTACAATATCAAAATTTTGTTGCTTTGTACATACTTACTGTAGCATTAAATTCTAGTGTTGTATTAGTTCCATTGTAAATTAACACTCCATCAACGTAAAAATTAATCTCTCCCATTGTTCCTAAATAGTTTAAATTAAAATAACAAATTGGAAAACTAAAATTAAAGTAAACCTGGATTCCAGTGTCGCATGATATTTTCGCTCCCCTATTTATCGCCGGCCGGCAATTTCCTCATAGCGCGATGCCATGATATTTTTGCCCCCCGGCGAATCTATCATAGATTTGAGCCATTATATTTTCGCCCCCCGGCGATTTCCTCATAGGCTGAGCCATGATATTTTCGCCCCCCTCATTATATTTTTGCCCCCCCTATAATTTTCATTTTAATAATGAACGTTTCTTAGTTTTATGGTGTTTTTTGTAACAAAGTTCTTTTTTTGCATTTAAATGCATTTTTTATATAATTTTTACAAAATAATGGGTAAACCAATACTTTTTGTGCGTAAACCAATATTCAATGCAAAAATTTCTACACCATTATTTCATGTTTTTTTTTTTCAAAAAATTTTTAGAATGCTTTAGAATAAAAATTATCAAAGACACACCGGATTATAGTTTTATTATAAGGCGTAAAATATTACAGAATAAATAAGGTCATTATTTTATTTTTGAAAACAATACATTTTATTCCGTGGTTTTTTAAAAAACTTTGTTGGGCGACTTAGTCACGTGCGTTGAATCGTTAATCAGATATAATTTAGCTTATATTTTAGTTTTAACCAAAATTTATAACATAAAAATAAAAGAAAAACATGTGACTTTATATAGTGATGTTTTTTTGATCTCTGAGCTCCATAGAAGAACTTGCCTTTCAGAACTCCAGATCTTCTAAAACGATAAAAAATAGGCTTAAATATATATAAAAATAACTGAAGAAATATTTTAAGCTTAAATAAGCCGAAACAAAGCTACTGTTTTCAAGGCTTCAATCATCCCCAATAGTGATTTTTCTCGGAGCTCCGATTTTAAGAGCTCCAGAGCAGCCTCGGATTCCAGATCTCTATTTTTTATTAATTTTATTTTTAATTAATTAAAAACTGATGCCATGGATTATTTTGTGAAAATTTTTTGTTGAAAATTATTTTTTTTAACTTTTTTAAAACAATAAAAATAGTCTTAATATTGCATATAATATTATTTAAAATTTAATTCAAGCTTGAATAGATCTAAAATCGCTCATTTAAGGGGCTGAGCTTCGGAGCTTCCTCCTCTTTAAGTGACCGGAGCTCCAAAGCATGATATTGGAGGGTTGCAACACCACACATTCCCAGGAACCTTAAAGCTATTGTTTATTTGTATGTGTTATTTTTTTAAAAGAGTAAAGCCTTAAATTTAGAATTTTTTTGTGAACTTTTCTTTCAAAAAAAAACCATTTAATTAGTCACAAAAATTATTAAAACATAGTTCAAGGCTAAATAAATTTTAACTACTTATTTAAAAGGCGAAAGAAACTATCTTTTTTAATAGCTAAAACTGCGGAGCATGATTTAAGAGAATAATCCAAAACAACTAAATATGTGTAGAAAAAAAATATTTAGAAAGTTCTAATGTAGATATCTCCTGTTGTTTTTGTTTTTTTAAGCTTTGGTTTTAGAGCAACTATTAATTTTTATATTTGAATTTGCAATGCACTTGTTAAACTTTCAACATTTGATAAAACTTGTTATACTTGTTCGTCACGTAACTTGTTACTTTTGCGCGTTATGTAACACACAACAGAATAAAAGCTATAATTAACGGATGTGGTCAAACTAAATTGTTTTATAATTATAATATGTAAATTTTTATGTTTTTGAATGCATTTGATAGAAATGGGGGGCGAATTCTTTATAGACGATCAGCCATGAAGGATTCGCCCCCTTGTGAATATTAGAGGGGGGCGAAAATATAATGATGGGGGCGAAAATATAATGATGGGGGCGAAAATATCATGGCAAGTGTCTATGAAGAATTCGCCGGGGGCGAAAATATAATGGCCCTCATCTATGAAGAATTCGCCGGCCGGCGATTTTATCATGGGGGGCGAAAATATTATCCGACACCGGCACAAAGTGGTAAATTACAAAAAAATTTACATAAACACAGCCAGTTTTCTTTTTGAACAATTTAGATTAGGGCAAACAATCTAAGCTTATCATAACACCTTGATACTACAAACTTCAATAACTTTAGTAATACCATCAGCTGGCCTAGTTATAAAATTATTAAATCTTTCTATGTTTATTACTGAAGTTCAAAATTAGAGGAGCATAACAACTTCTTTTTTAGGTTCAATACAGACAAATACACAAATTTGTGTATATCTAAAACCAGTGTATATTAAATCAAACCACTTAAAATCTTCAAAAATGTTTAAATAAAATAATAAAAAAATAAAACAGCAATATTAACATTTTTTGTGCTTTCGAAACCCCCAGAAGAAAATCGCGAACTTCATTCGTTGGTGATATAACAACCAAGAATTTGTGCGTTTTTAGCGACCTACTCATTAATCAAAGGCAACACATTAATATAGTTTTTATTGTAATAATAAATGTAAAGATTTTTAATTTACAAACCAATAACGTTTGATAGCTGCAAAGTATTCGGAACTCCAACTCCCACATTCCAAACATTATCAGGGCTGTGAGTTCCAGGCGTCCTCATATCATTTACAGAACCGACATAAGTATGAGATCCATTTCGACTGTCATAGTAGTAAGCATCCACTGTAACGTTTTGTAAGTTTGCGCGAATGTCCATAATCTAAATTTCATTATTTTGTATTTCTAGTTTTTAAACTTTGTTCCTTAATAATTTTAGTACAGTTTTAGTATTGAGCACTTTTTTGATCGCTTTTAAGGTTAAATTTTTCGCCTAAATAATCAGAAGGTTTAATATTTGACTTTTTGCTCTTTTATATGAAACTAAAAGCAAGTTTAATATTAAATATCTGCTTAAAAATTAATAGGTAAGCTTCATAATTTAATTTTAACAAACTCTTTGTAATAACGGCAGATTTTTGGTTTAATGCAGTTTTGCAACTAAACATGAACAAAATTTTAATTAAACATCTAAACAAAGGTAAAAAAAAAAACAAAAACTGAAGTCAAAACTAAAGCTCATTTTTTATTTTTGACAAAAAATAAACTTTTTAAAAAAATGTCGAGTCAGTAAAGGTGGATTGCAGTTTAAGATTCTTTTGTAGGTATCATTTCTACTAAGCATACATTATGCTAATTTTATTTACAATATTAACAATAAATATCAAATTTAACTTTTTTTCGTAATATTTAAAAATATATAAACCAAATTCATTTAATTTCAAAAATAAAAACAAAATGTTTTATTTGTTTTTCCTTTTATTTTTTTCGTGATAAGTCAAAATGTCATTTAAAATTGTAAAACATAAAAAATTTTCACAGATACTAATTAACCTAAAATTAATTATAAATTAACCTTTGGACGTTAATTTTGGTAAGTACACTTTGTTTTTCTCAATGCATTTTGTATTTTATTTATAAAAAGCAAAATGAAAGACGCGAGAATTCGTATGTTGCACCTTTAATATTTAGTCAAAACAATTTTATATTTATTATATCTTAATTGATAAACAATTAAACATCTTTTCGTTCAGGGATTTTTGATGAGACACAGCCTTTAGTAAGCAGAAAGTACAGAAAGCGCCGAGAAAATTTTTAAATTTCAAGCATGTATATCAATATCACTGATACGTAAATATGGAAATCAATAATAATCCGTTTTTGCAGTATTATAAAACCCTTACCGACACATTGTATAAATAAAAAATCCCCAGTGCATTGCGAATAACAAGATTGACAGAATGATTGCCAACAGTTGAGACACAAATTTTGAGCCAAACTGGATCCAACCGGAACGGCGATCTCCTGACTGTTTATTCCACACTGACAGTTGCTGAACCACAGCCTTAAAATCCAGTGATTAACATCCAGAGATTCGATGTTACAGTTGCCAAATTTTAATATGTTTTATTTTTATCAAAGCTATAACATTTTTTGAAATAATTTAAAATAAGAAATTTTTTAATTAAAAAATAACATCTTGACACATTTGCTACCACTAAAATTTCATGAGTAGAACGAAAATCATCATTATTTTATCCTAAAAATAACACAGAAGAATAATTCTAAACACCAGTAGGAAACATTTTGTGATGTTTTGACATTAAACTTAGTTTTGGAGATATCGAATGTTTTCGGTAAGAACTTAATGGCGTCTTAGCTGGGTTTTTCACATACGTCTGATTTCATCATATAATTAATTTTTGCACATTATAGGTAGGAGTAAACATCTCAATTTTTAAAGTACGAAAACTAACTATAAAAAGCGTATTACATCTCGTTGATCTTATCACTTCAGTATTTTAAAGACCTTGTAAATTTTATATCACGAAATAATAATGTTTTCAAAGTCATTGATATTTCAGTACTTAATTTAAAATAAATCGAATTGGTTTTAGTTTTGCTTTAAATAATCCACAATTTCGTTATGCAATGTGCGTATATAGTTATGCATTTATACAGAAACGAGTTTGTAAGTTCGGATCTAGTCTAAGTCACATCAGAAAAATTTTTATGTTTTCCTAAAATTAGAATATTATTACCTGCAGACTACGCTGCAAAACCCAGCGATATGCTATGAAATCGGTCTGCTGCAAAATTCCCGGCGATTCCTAATTGGCTAAAAGTCATTCTATATATTTCCAAAACTAATTTTAATGTCAAAACATCACAAAATATTTCCTACTGGTGTCGATTTATTCTTCCTGTGTTATTTTTAGGGATAAAAATAATCATGATTTTCGTTCTAATTTTTTACATGAAACTTTAGTGGTGGATGTGTCAAGATGTTATTTTTAATTCAAAATTTGATTCTAAATGATTTTTCAAAAAACATTATAGGCTTAAAATAAAATAAAAAAACATATTAAAATTTGGCAACTGTAACATTGAACCTCTGTACGTTTAAATCCGCTGGATTTTAGGGCTGTGGTTAGCCAATCTCGTGTCATACTTACAAACGCGTAACGATTCGCCGTTCCGGTTGGATCCACGATTGGCTCAAAATTTTTCTCTAGCCAACTGTTGGCAATTTCTGTCAATCACTTTTTTATTCGCAATGCACTGGGATTTTTTATTTATACAATGTGTAGTAAGGGTTTTATGATGCTGCCAAAAACGGAATTATTTATTGATTTCCATATTACGTCCGGTGATATTGATATACATCTCCTAAAATTAAAAAATTTTCTTTGGTATTACTGTACTTTCTATCTTACTGTACTTATTTAAAAATACAGAACGAGATGTTTAATTGTTTTAAATTGATTTGACAATATAAAATATAAATTTCTTTAATTCGTTAAAATGTACAACATATTTTAATCTATTTTCATTTGCTTTTTTTATAAATAAAATACAAATTACATTGAGAAAACAAGCGCGTTACACCAAAAATTAATTCCGAAGGTTACTTAATTCATTTAAGGTTAATTACCATACTGTGAAAATCTTTTTACATTTTATATTTTTAAATGACATTTTGAGCAAAAAATAAAGGAAAAACAGAATAAAAAACATTTTTGTTTTATTTTTGAAATTAAAATTTGATTTATATTGTTAATATACGAGAAATAATTAAGTTATTCTAATTTAACGAATTAAATTAAATTATAAATTAACGATTGATAGAAATATACCACAAAAGAATCTTAAACTGCAGTCGCTACTGACTCGACATTTTTTAAAAAATTTATTTCTGGTCAAAAATAAAAATGAACTTTAACTTTTGATTTCAGTTTTTGTTTTTACCTTTGTTAGTGTTTAGATTAAAATTTTGTTCATGTTTGGAATTACATAAACCGAAAATATACAGTTTTACAAAAATTTTGTTAAAATTAAATTATGAAGCTTACTAATTTTTAAGCAGATATTTAATATTAAAGTTACTTTTAGTTTCATATAAAAGAGCAAAAAGTCAAATATTAAACCTTCTGATTACTTAGGCGAAAAATTTCACCTTAAAAACGATCAAAAAAATGCTCAATCTAAAAATATACTAAAATTAGTAAGGAACAAAATTTAAAAACTAGAAATACGAAAATAATGAAATTTAAATTATGGACATTCGCGCAAACACAAAACGTTACAGTGGATGCTCTACTATAACAGTTGAAATAAATCTAGGTACATATGTATCGGTTGTGTAATGATATGAGGACGCCTGGAACTCGCAGCCCTGACCTTTGGAATGTGGGGAGTTTGGAGTTCCCCGAATCTTTTGCAGCTATCGAACGTTATTGGTTTGTAAATTAAAAATCTTTTACATTTATTATTACAATAAAAACTAATAAATATGTTGCTTTTGATTAATAATTAGGTCGCTAAAAAACACACAATTCTTGTTTATTATATTAGAACGAATAAAAGTTATTCACCGATTTTCTTGTGAGGTTTTGAAAGCACAAAAAATGTTAATTATTAGTCTTATTTTTTTAGTTATTTTCTTTAAACAATTTTGAAGATTTTAGTGATTTTTGATTTAATATACACTGATTTAGATATACACAAATTTGTGTATTTATTGAACCTAAAAAAGAAATTGTTATGCTATTCTGAAATTTTCAGTGAGTAAACATAGAAAGATTTAATAATTTTATAACTAGGCCAGCTGAACATGTTCAAAAAGAAAACTGGCTGTGTTTATGTAAATTTTTTTTGTAATTTCCACTTTGTGCCTGTGTCGGAATAATATTTTTCGCCCCCATAAGATAAAATCGCCGGCCGGATACATTCTTCATAGATACAGGGCCATATATTTTCGACCCCGGCGAATTCTTCATAGACACTTGCCATGATATTTTCGCCCCCATCATTATACTTTTCGCCCCCACTTTTTTTTCCCCCCCCTCTAATATTCACAGGGGGGCGAATTCTTCCATGGCTGATCGTCTATAAAGAGATTCGCCCCCCATTTCCTATCAAATGCATTCAAAAACATAAAAATTTACATATTATAAATTATAAGAACAACTTTAGTTTGACCACATCCGTTAATTATAGCTTTTATTCTGTTGTGTGTTACGTAACGCGCAAAAGTAAACAAGTTACGTAACGAACAAGTGTAACAAGTTTTTATCAAAATGTTCTAAAGTTTAACAAGTGCATTGCAAATTCAAATATAAAAATTAATAGTTGCTCTAAAACCAAAGCTTAAAAAAACAAAAACAACAGGAGATATCTACATTAGAACTTTCTAAATATTTTTTTTTCTAAACATATTTAGTTGTTTTGGATTATTCTCTTAAATCATGTCTGCGCAGTTTTAGCTATTAAAAAAGATAGTTTCTTTCGCCTTTTAAATAAGTATTTAAAATTTATTAAGCCTTGAACTATGTTTTAATAATTTTTGTGACTAATTAAATGGTTTTTTTTTTGAAAAGAAAAGTTCACAAAAAAATTTTAAATTTAAGGCTTTACTCTTTTAAAAAAATAACACATACAAATAAACAATAGCTTTAAGGTTCCTGTGAATGTGTGGTGTTGCAACACTCCAATATTATGCTTTAGAGCTCCGGTCATTTAAAGAGGAGGAAGCTCCGAAGCTCAGCTCCTTAAATGAGCGATTTTAGATCTATTCAAGCTTGAATTAAATTTTAAATAATATTATATGCAATATTAAGACTATTTTTATTGTTTTAAAAAAGTTTTGAAAAAAATAATTTTTAACAAAAAAATTTCACAAAATAATCCATGCCCCCCCCCCCCCCCCCCCGCAAGCCCCCCCCAGGATTATCACCAAAGTTTTTACCATCTTTAATTAAAAATAAAATTAATAAAAAAATAGAGATCTGGAATCCGAGGCTGCTCTGGAGCTCTTAAAATCGGAGCTCCGAGAAAAATCACTATTGGGGATGACTTAAGCCTTGAAAACAGTAGCTTTTTTTCTGGCTTATTTAAGCTTAAAATATTTCTTCAGTTATTTTTATATATATTTAAGCCTATTTTTATAGTCGTTTTAGAAGATCTGGAGTTCTGAAAGGCAAGTTCTTCTATGAAGCTCCAGAGATCAAAAAAAACATCACTATATAAAGTCACATGTTTTTCTTTTATTTTTATGTTATAAATTTTGGTTAAAACTAAAAATATAAGCTAAATTATATCTGATTAACGATTCAACGCACGTGACTAAGTCGCCCAACAAAGTTTTTTAAAAAACCACGGAATAAAATGTATTGTTTTCAAAAATAAAATAATGACCTTATTTATTCTGTAATATTTTACGCCTTATAATAAAACTATAATCCGGTGTGTCTTTGATAATTTTCATTCTGAAAGATTCTAAAATTTTTTGAAAAAAAAACATGAAATAATGGTGTAGAAATTTTTGCATTGAATATTGGTTTACGCACAAAAAGTATTGGTTTACCCATTATTTTGTAAAAATTATATAAAAAATGCATTTAAATGCAAAAAAAGAACTTTGTTACAAAAAACACCATAAAACTAAGAAACGTTCATTATTAAAATGAAAATTATATGGGAGAGGGCAAAATATAATGAGGGGGGCGAAAATATCATGGCTCAGCCTATGAGTAAATCGCCGGGGGGCGAAAATATAATGGCTCAAATCTATGAGAGAACATCGCCGCGGGGGGCGAAAATATTATGGCATCGCGCTATGAGGAAATTGCCGGCCGGCGATAAGTTAGGGGGGCGAAAATATCATGCGACACTGGAATCCAGGTTTACTTTAATTTTAGTTTTCCAATTTGTTATTTTAATTTAAACTATTTAGGAACAATGGGAGAGATTAATTTTTACATTTAGATGAATAGTTAATTTTACAATGGAACTAATACAACACTAGAACTTAATGTTACAGTAAGTATATTACAAAAGCAACAAAATTTTGAGTATTTTAATTGAAAATTTCTGTGATATTGAGTGTGGCAAAGCGTAATGAAAAATTTAAAAATTTTGCAAAAAAATAAAAAATAAAACGATATGTATTGTTCAATACATAAGACGTTTCTGGTTTCATCCTGTTTTAGTTACATAAACAATATTTGGTTTAATTATATTTTTTATTTATTTGTTAGGTCTAGTTTTAAATATTTTATCATTTTGACTTCTAATAATAATGAAAAATTTTGTCTAAAGGTTATGGAAACAAAGCATTTTAATTTAAAAAATAAATATATCTTTAAAATGAATATTTATTGTTTTTTTTTAATAATTCTATAGTTAATGTTTGGGTCTAAACTATCACTATGCAAAAATTCTTTGAAACCGTCTTTACTAAGAGCAATA
>JASAMX010029378.1:0-35993 GCA_030248175.1 Microlaimidae sp. YZB2_3
TACAGAGAAAAGTTACATTGTAAAAACGAAAAAGTGCCGAAATTAAATGCACTAATGCCGAAATTGTGTCGAAATTAAATACATGTGTAATTTTTGTTACTTTTGGTGAATTTTTACTTATTTTTGGAATAAGTATAATGTTAGTACTAGGATAAAACTTAGCACTACTCATAATAAAAATCTTTATTAAAACACACTAAGAAAAAGAAAAACTTACAAATTAAAACATTATCAAGAGTTTTAAACAAGGTGCTAACATAGCAGGGTTTCCAGATTTTTTTAAAAAAAACCCCCAAAACAGCCAAAAAAATCCCCAAAAAACCCTAAAATTTAGAAAAAAACCCAAAAAAAAAATCCCCAAAAAACCCTAAAATTTAGAAAAAAACCCAAAAAACCCCATACCAAAAACCTAAAAATTTGGCCTAAAACCTTGCAAAAAATCAACTTTTCCAGATATTTTTTCCAAAAAAACCCTAAAAAAAACCCCATTCAAAATCAAATTTTGAAATTGTAATTTAAAATCTAAAAACAACCATTTTGTTTAATTAACTTTTACAAAAAAAACCCCAAAAAAACCTATACAAATCTATTAACAATAGATAGAAAAACACATAAATTACATGAAATATTTAGTTATATTAAAACAAGATATTATAATCTGATACTAAAGCAGATTTTTTTCAAAAAGAACAACTTTAAACTCAAAATTTCGCACCCCGGGTCAACCCTCCCTAAAAAACTAGGGGGGACCCCCTCCTAGAATTCAAAATTGGATTTACATCACCATCCACTAACCATCCACTAGCTTCCCGGACCGTTCTCATCTATGTTTTTAAATGGTTGCCTTACACTATGCGAAATCGGTAAGGACCGGAATAATGGTAAAAGTATATTTAGATCCGTCAGGCTTTTTGAAAGGCAAAAAATATTAATTTTTGTAATAAATTTTTTGGATTAAATTTTTTTTAACAAACAGCATAATACGTACCTTGAGAAGGAGGCGGTTTTAGGCTACAAAACATCATTTATTTCCTTTATTAATAGTTTAATCCGTTTTTAATGCCCGGAAATAAGAACACATATTTAAAGTTGACCTAGAAACAAGTTTTTCACCACTTTTCATCAAGTGAGTTTTTAAACCGATTTTTGTGACGCGTATGATTGGACTTGCACCGTCAAATATAGTTTAAATATGTAATAAATTGTGCTATATGTTGTATTTAACGTTAATTATATTGAATTATATCAAGAAATATTATAAGTATTTTAAAAATTAAAAACGATGAATGTTTGTTATAAAAAAATATTTTAACTGCGCTGCGCAGTTAGCTAGGTTTGTCTCAATTGTTTTCCAACAGTCCAAATTAATCATCCACTAGCATTTTGAATAAAATTTTTGTTGATTTAAGGCTGTTTTTACCCAGATATGACATAATTTAGATATTTAAAAAATTTCGTTTAAACTAAAAAAACCCTAAAAAAACCCCAACTCCAGAAAAAAAAAACTCAAAAAACGCTATGGGGTTTAAAAAAAAAAAACTCAATCGCTTGAAAAAAAACACTAAAGTTAGGGAAAAAAAACCCCAACCTGGAAACACTGTAACATAGCACCCAGTCAGCTCGCGTTTAATGGACTGGCCCCTGTAGTTTACACAAGTTCGCTCTTTATGATATAGCGCGAGGCCAAATCGCCCCCAGTCCTAATAATATCGTCGTTACTACTGCAAAATGAGCCACAGTTCGTAAAAACATTTGTGCCTGTGACCCATTTTGTATTTAAAACAAGACCCTCTTAACTACAGAATGAGTCACAATCATGTGTATTTTATAATGGCAGTGGCTCATTTTGCCGTAGTAACAACGATATTAAAAAAAAACAGCAAAAATCGCCAGCGGATCAAAATGCAACTATCTTACAAACGCTGTCCCTTAGTTGCCCAGACCTGTGCACGGTCTGGAAATACCCCCCCGTTTTATTGCCCCCACCGCCAAAAAATGAAAAAGTACCATAAAATTATGACGCCATATTTGACCTATGATGACGCCATCATCGCAATTTTTTTGCAGTTTTTAGCCTATTTCAATGTATTTTAAGCCATTTCAGACCTATTTTTACCTTATTTTCGTTTTTTTTGAACCTTTTTCCTCTTTTCCCTTCTTTTTTTTCTTTCCCCCCTGATTGCCCCCCCCCGTTTCAAAAAAGTCGCCACCCCCCTTTTTTGTCTGGCCCCCCCCCTTTTAAACCCCGGGTGGGGGGGGGGGGGGCAGTGCACAGGTCTGGTTGCCCGTTTTGTTGCTTCCTATAAATTTCCTTAAAAATGAGCGAAAATCAGTTTTATAAATTGTTATTGCTTTGTTATAATTTCCTAGGGAAAGACTCGTAAAGGGGCTAAAAGTAGGCCTTTCATAGATGAACAGAGGGGGGGGGAGGGTGGGGTCCACTTCCCCCCCTAGCCTCGAAATTTGGCCCCCCCCCCAGAAAAAAATCCAGGGGGGGCCTTTCCTCCCCCCAAATTTTCGAATTTTTTACCCCTGACCCCCCTCTAAATTTTGAAATCTGACCCCCCCCTCGAGAAAATTTTAAGTACTTTTTTTATACCAAATTTCCTTCCAAAAACGTGAATTTTTAACACAAATTCATGTTTTTACACCCTTTTTATACCTAAATATAGCTTTTTATTCAATAAAATGTAGTATTATCCTATAAAAAGAACAATTATTAAAGTTATTATGGTTTAAAACTGTTTTGCTTTGGACACCGGACCCCACCTGACCCCCCTCTAGGTTTCAAAATTTTCCACCCCAAGTCGACCCCCCCCTAGAAAGCTAAGGGGGGGGTGTTCGACCCCCCCTAGGTCCCCCCCCCTTGATTCTGAAATTTCATTTACCCGGGGTAAACACCCCCCTAGCTTTTTAACCGTGTTCATCTATGAGGCCTTTTTCACCAAAATTTTTGTATCGAGAGAGAAATTGTCCAACTTCCGAATGTCTATCAACGTTAATGTTTGTTATATTCCACTGATAATAAATTAATCAATTAATTGTACAATATGTGTCAGTGTCCAGTATTCCGATTTGCAAATAGCGCAATCGCGGTTTGAATAGTTTTATTTAAAATAATTATTCACCGCTTATTTATACAAAATCCTATTCCCAATCAAAATTACAACAAGACGTGCACAGGCACAAAACAATTTGACCATAAGCAGACTAATGAAATAGCGTAAAAAGTCACGTCAGGAATTAGGAAACATCGAAACAAATAATATAATTATTAGACAAAAACTGAAAATGCTAATTTAGAAATATTTATCAAATTCAGTTTTATATCGTATATATGTAAAAAACGAATGATTGTAACATTAAATTAAACCTTTAATTAAAAAAAGTCATTTTTTTTAAAATCACGGATAAAAAACTCGAATGGTTGAAAAAATTCCCTTGCGAACGTAATCTAACCTTAGATTACATCGACTTAAAGGTGCGGTGCGGAGTCAAACTTTTTGTCTTCGATTTTGATAATTTTTAGTGAAAACATTACCCCTGCCCCCAATAGCCCACAAAAATTTTTTTAACAAAATACCTTCACTGGATCAGGAGTTATGACCCCCCGAAAATGACGTTTTTCGACAATTGTGTACGTGACAGTTTGCTCAATAGGTATAACGATTTTACGTTACAAATTATGCACTCAAAGAAAGCGACTACTTTCTACTTTAATTTGATACCTTAATCGTTAAGATTGGTGCAGCATTTGTCAAAATATTGCGTTACCCGTACAAAAAATCCGCAACTTTTTCGTTAAAAACACCAAACGACGGCAGTGATTTTGTGAAGTTTGCCCAACCTTTCTTTCCTTCACTTCGTGTTTTTAGCAAAAAATTCAAGGGGTTTTTGTACGAAAAACGCAATATCTCGACAAATACTGCACCAATCCTAACGATCAAGCTATCAAATTTAAGTGAAAAGTAGCCGCTTCTTTGAGTACATAATTTGTAACTCAAATCGTTATACTCATTTAACAATCTTTCACGTACTGAATTGTCAAAAAACTTCATTTTTGGGGGGTCATAACCATACATGGGCAAGTTAGTCCGGAGTGGGGGGTTAAACCCCAAATTAGGGGGGTTAAAATCCGAGAAACGCAAAATACCCATATCGTTTTTTTTTCTGGAGTGCATTTTACCCATATCGTTTTTCGAATTTGAAGGAAAAATGGGTAAAAAACGCTAATTTTAGGTCAAAAAGCCCTTTTTATAGCATTTTTGAGCTTTTTATTGCTTAAAACATTCATTTTGACCTCAAAACTTAAGTTTGGATGCAGTTAGAAGTCATTTTAAAGACATTTTTTTCTTGATTTTTCCCAAATTGGGGGGGGTTAACTTTTTCTCCCCCCCCCACTTCTGAGTGTGGGGGGGGGGTTAAACCCCCCTTCTCAGAATTTGGGGGGGTTAACCCCCCCAACTCTCCCCCCCGTGCCCATGTATGGTCATAACTTCTGAACGACTGGAGATATTTTGTTGAAATGCTATTGGGGGCAGGGGTAAGGTTTTCTCAAAAAATTATTAAAATTGAAGACAAAAAGTTTGACTCCGCACCGCACCTTTAAGTACTCACAATTATAAGCTCCATAAAGTGTGGTAAAAATTTTAAGTTTTATTAGTATGGTTTTCTTTTGAACCGAATTTGATTTGTTGTAAATTTTTGAGGATTCACACGAACGAATACGTCAATAGTCAATATGGTAAAAAAACGTTTTGAAAGTAAAGTAAAGTATTTTTTTGGCCAAATAAAATGAGCGAAGCGATTCGTTGAATAAACGATTCGTACCATATCAAGGCTAACGGTTAAAAAACAAAAGCCTTATCAAAAAATTTTATTATCAAAAATTATCTTATCAAAAAATATCAAAAAATAAACCAAAAATTTCAGCTACATAAATTCTACTTTTCTTGAAGTTTTGGGTTTAGAATATTATTAAATTGCCAAATTGGCAACCTTAGTACCAATTTTTATTCTTAATATTGACCATTTTTAGTAAGATTTTCCTCAAAATCGCAATTTCCTCTGTTTACACCTATTGACATTTTGTAGCATTGCAATTTTGGCAAATCAAACTAAGTTTAATACAAAGTAAGATTATACATCAAAATTAACAAACATTATAAAATCAACAAAACGCAAATCTTTTTTACATTATATTTTAATAAAAAATGAAAACCGGTTTAATTAATGAATAATTCAACATTGGGACTAGAATAAAATCTAAATTGATAGCGTTATTTTATTTGGATTTTTTTAAAAAGTGGGTCTATTAACCAGACAGCAGACGCAAACAAAACTTAGAAAAAAAAATTTATGGTTTTTATATTCAAAATTACAGCTTTAAAAATGATCCTAAAAGTTCTATTTAGCCAAACTCAAACAAAAATTATAAGAATTTAGGAAAAGTTTTACCAGTTAAAAAACCAAACGAATATTCTGCTAAAAACACAAAAGTTTAATATAACTAGCTAATAATATTTTTGTTGTTTATAGCAGAACTGGTTTTATTGTTAGTAAAAATAAATCTTTACGGTTGAAAACCAAAAAAGCAAAGCTAATCACACGCTGAACGAAGCATAACAAATTTTTTGCCTGGCTAGTTAATAGAAAAACCCACTTTCCAAGGTAATGGTTGCGCCCATAGGTGGGCAAGGGGACGGGGGTTGGGGCATACATGGGCACGGGAGGGGGGTTGGAGGTGGTTAACCCCCCCAAATTCTGAGAAGGGGAGTTTAACCCCCCCCCCACTCAGAAGTGGGGGGGGGGAGAAAAGGTTAACCCCCCCAATTTTGGAAAAATGAAGAAAAAAATGTCTTTAAAATGACTTCTAACTGCCTCCAAACTTAAGTTTTGAGGTCAATATGAATGTTTTAAGCAATAAAAAGCTCAAAAATGCTATAAAAAGGGCTTTTTGACCTAAAATTAGCATTTTTTACCTATTTTTCCTTTAAAATCGAAAAACGATATGGGTAAAATGCACTCCAGAAAAAAAAACGATATGGGTATTTTGCGTTTCTCGGATTTTAACCCCCCCCCCCTAATTTGGGGTTTAACTCCCCCACTCCGGACCAACTTGCCCATGTATGGGTTGGGGGGTTATACTTATACCCCCCGAAAATCCCGATTATAGCCAACACCCCCCCTAAAATTTAGGGGTAACCCGGACACATCCCCTAAAATTTGGGGCGTCCCAGTACTAAAAACGCTAAAAATAGGGTATTTGAGATATAACCCCAAAATCCGAGAGGCAGCCCACCTATGGTTGCGTCCCTGTTTAAACTAGTGTTGTAAAAAGTTACTTTTACTTTTACTTAAACTAATAAAAGTAATAGATTCTGGATTACTTTTACTTTTACTCGACTTTTGAAATTTCAATTACTTTTACTTTTACTCGACTTTTGAAATTTCAATTACTTTTACTTTTACTCGCATTTTTTGCAGCAAATACTTAAATTAATTTAAGTAAAATTTAAGTAATTTAAAGGACTCAATTTCCTACGGGCTCGTTGGAAAATAAGTGGCAGAAAAAAGTTTTTTAAGCCGTAACACGCTAAACACCATTTATTTAGACCAAAAACTTATTAAAATAAAAATTTTTACATTAAATTAGCAAAAAAATTTTCAGACGGAACTCTGGAGCTCCAAAAACGGGCGTTTTGCTCTGTTTTAAAATTACTTTTATTATACTTTTACTCTTACTTTTACTTAAAAAAATAGGTCTTACTTTTACTTTACTTAAGTAAAATTTTGACCGTTACTTTTACTTTATTTAAATAAAAAAAATTACAATTACTTTTACTCTTACTTTACTTAAATTAAAATTTTTCGAATTACTTTTACTTAAAATAATTGAAAATCATTACTTTTTACAACACTAGTCTAAACACCGTATTCACGAAAAACTCCATAACAATGACGTGCGAGCTTTTAGTTTTTTTTAAAGAAAAACTATTTGTACGGCTAAAAACTAAATAATATCATTTTAATTTAATACTGCTATGAATTCAGAGATTTCTTGGTTAACTTTAACAATTATTTTTAGTTTTAATTAACTTTCATTTACCTTTAATAAAACTCAAAAAGCTTGCACTTCTAATATATCATACCGACTGCGAAAAGCTGGTTTCGTGGGTGAATATATGAATATAAATAAATATAATTGGTAGGTATACCTAAAGTAAAAAAAGATTGGGACTGAAAGAAAAATTCAAATGAGCATATTTTAGTAACGGTACGGTTGATTCAGATCATAATTAATTTATCTTTGAAAATTTTTTCCAGTCTCAATTTTTTTAACACATTTTAGTCATTTAATAATTAGGCTGATACTCCACACAAACAAGCAACTGATGTACATTTACATTTAACGTACATAAAACTACATCACATATTAACTTCTTTATAATTAACAATTTATAACAAAATATTATTATATTAAGCTGGGGAGCAAGAATTTTCAGCTACCACATTACTGTAATGGTTTAATATAAATTTGTTTGTAGTCTAAAAAATAAACACTGGTGGTCTACAAAAAGATGAGCACTGGAAAGTTTTTGCTATTTGTTATTCATCTTTTGAGCCAAAATAGTTGTATTTGCACACAAAATTGAAGTAGTGTGTCAGTAGGACGCTTGTGCGTCTATAAAAAAATTCAAAAAAATCGACCTTTTTATTGATTTTTAGATTAAATTTGCATGGACTTTTCCCAGCGCACATCATTTTAGCATCTAGATAATAAAGTCTGTACAGAAAACATGTGCATTAGAATGAAGAAAAATAACATTTTTTCAATTTCATGAAAAATATATAATAAAGGAAAAATGAGACACTTAGAACAAACAGCTTGAAAACAAAAGGTCCCATTTAAATGGGACTTATTTAAATAGGTCCCATTTAACTGGGACCAGGTCCCATTTAAATGAGATCCCAGACCTGTGCACTGCCCCCCGGGGTTAAAACGGGGGGGGGCAATTCCAAATTGGGGGGGCCATTTTAAAATGGGGGGCACGGAGGGCAACTTTTTAGAAACGGGGGGGGGCAATAAAACGGGTGACGCAAGCAAGGGGAAAGAAAAAAAAAGACAAAAAAGGAGAAAAAAAAGAGAAAAAAAGAAGGGAAAAGGGAAAAAAGGGACAAAAAAGCGAAAATAAGGTAAAAATAGGTCTAAAATGGCTTAAAATACATTGAAATAGGCTAAAAACTGCAAAAAAATTCGCGATGATGGCGTCATCATAGGTCAAAAATGGCTTTTTAATTTTAGGGTACTTTTTCATTTTTTGGCGGGGGGGAGGGGCAATAACACGGGGGGGGGGAGCAAATCCTCCAATAAAACGGGGGGGGGGGGGGCATTTCCAGACCGTGCACAGGTCTGAGATCTCATATAAATATGACTTATTTAAATGGAATCCCATTTAACTCCTATTTAATTGAGACCAGGCCCCATTTAAATGGGATCTCATTTAAATACGACTTATTAAAATAGAATCCCATTTAAATGGGACCAAAAATCAAAGGGTCCCAAAAATGGGACCTTTGTTTTCAAGCAGTTTGTTTCAAGTGTCTCATTTTCCCTTTATTATATATTTTTGATGTCACCACAATCAAAACGGGGATTTATAAAATTCATTGCGGTGTGCCTGTAACTTTACCCAAATTCAATTATTGATAACTTTGACACATCGACCTAATCGTCAGCGAGACATAATCATTGAGTTTTTTTTGCGATTTATTTTTGACGAAATACTTTAATTGTTTAACAGGTTGTTAACAAAGGATGATATTAACTAAAAATCAACTAATCGTTATTTCTAGACATTTTTCTCGTTACTCCTATCTAAGGATTTTTTTAGTATTATTTTTACTTTTGCAGGGTCATTGACAAACAGATAATGTTGCTGGATACCATTTTTTTTCATTTTTATGTGGCTTTTACTGCTAAATATTTCCCAATAAATTTTTTATTAGCACAAAAATTTTAAAAAAATTGACTTTTGGAAACCCCTAAAAACGTGGAGGGTTCAGATAGAGGTAGTAACGATAGTATATTGTCGTTACTACTGAAAAATGAGCCACAGCCATTTTAAAATAGACGTGAATGTGACTTATTCTGAAGTTAATTCTGGGAGTCCTGTTTCAAATTTAAAATGAGTCACAGTCACATATATTTCATACAAATTGTGACTTATTTTTCCGTAGTAACGACGATAATAACCATAATAATCGAAAAAAAAATCAAGAGCAGCCTTTGTTAAGGTTAATGTTACTTTTGTCTAAGATAGAACTACTCTCAATAACCCTTTATACATTTGTCAAAATAAAAAGCACTTACACAACACACAAATCCGAATATACTGCTGTTAGGTACTGATTAACTATGTAACCATGTCTTCAAGATTTTTTCTCCTGAACTGCGGATTTCCATGATTTTACAGTACTATAACTGTTTCTGTCAGTAGACAAACTAGAATTTTACTAATTGCACTAATTTCCAAATATCGTTTAAACCATTCCAACAACACTGTGGTACTAATTTATTATTGAATGTAGTACTGTAGCGCGATCCGCGATGTGATGTGATCCCAACAATCAATCAATAATATTGTCCGTTTTGCGCTGGTTGAAACAGGGAAACAGAACTTAAACGTTAAATGAACATCGGATCAAGAATAATTCAAGAAAAGAATAAGTCTATTTTAAGTCTTTAGTTAATATTCTAACTCAAAACGCTGGATTGCTTCAATCTGACGCATCACAGAGGCGGGAGCAATTTGTCAATAAAAGCTTTAATATCCTTGATTTCCTATAATTATTACTTTAAATTCAATTAAATTAAGTCTATTCAATTAAAAAAATTCAATTCAATTTAATTAAACAAAACAATTATTATTAAAGGACGGGTATTTTAACTAATTAGGTTTTACGACAAGCCATAATATTGCAGTTATCCATTAATAAAAATAGGATTAAACAATTTTTTGCAGTAATTTTAAGCCTAAGTAGTCAAAAGCTTACATAAATTTGGTTCAATCGCCTTAGTATTTAGTAATTAATAAAATAACTTTTTTTCTGAAAACAAAGAAATCGGCACGGAAGGGTCGATTAAATCACCATACCTTTGTATGTGTTGTTAGAAATTGAAACACGTAACAAGACTTTATTTATAAAATTAGAAAAACCAGTGGAGGGGGGGGGTAAACCAGTGCTTGTTAATAAACGACAGGGAGAACGTCACCCCCGCTGTTTCTCCCTCCTACGTACTTCCGTGTCAACAATATCCCAAAAATCGTCTTACTTGATCGCAGGCGCTGTGGCCCATTCCGGGGTAGGTGGTGAAGCTGCAATTGGGGTTGAAGGACTTTAAAACTTGGGTCGTAATCTGGCCGACGGCCATCGGAACCAAGGGGTCCGCACTCCCGTGACCCTGAAAGATCGGTACTTTCCCGTTGGCCGATTGTGGAGCAACCTAAAAAGTATTGATGTCGGGAGCTTAAGTTAAAAACAAAGGTGCTTGAGGGGAGGGGAAAGGGGGCAGGCATACATGGGCATCAGGGACGTACCCAGGGGGCGGGGGGGGGGGCGCGGCCGCCCCCCCCCCCGAAACGGTCGGACAGGGGGAAAATAAGGATAGTGGTTGGGCGAAGGAGGGGGGGGGGCGGCGGCCGCCCCCTCCCCCCGAAATGGTCGCCCAATAACAAAATTTGGGAGTTTTTAGAGGCTAAAAACTTAAAATTTTCTAGCGCTTCGCTAATCGCTCGGCGCCAAACTATAAAATAATTTTAGTACCCAAATTAACCCCCAAAAACCAAAATTTTTTCCGCTTCGCTTTGCTCAGCGGTCACTTTCAATAGTATACATACATATATCTCGCTATTTATCTTGCCTAATGCTAATGTTATTTCAAAGTTAGTACAATATTTTTTATAGGTAGTAAGTACTACACAGAAAGCAAAACAAACAATCATATTGGTTGATTTATGTACCTCCCCCTCCTAAATTTTCCAGTCGCTGATAGCATTGGCTCAGATTTTTTTCATATAGGTAGGTAGGTACCCTAAAAACATGGAGTTGAGATGCTGCTCATGTGCTTTGGTTTACAATGTGGGTATAGAAAAGGGGTCTGAAAGGTCTCTTAATTCTTTTTTTGTAAAATCCAGGCTCTGCCAATGTGTGCTAATGTAATTTGTAACTAAGAAAACATGTTTTTATCGCTAAAAACATTAGATAATAGGTCAGACCTGTGCACTGCCCCCCCCCCCCCCCCCGGGTTTAAAACGGGGGGGGGGGCAATTTCAAAACGGGGGGGGCACGGGGGTGGGCAAATTTTTTGAAACAGGGTGGGGCAATAAAATGGGGGGGGAGGCAAGCAGGGGAGAAAGAAAAAAAAGAGAAAAAAAAAAGAAAAAAAGACAAAGAAGATAAAAGAGAAAAAAGGACAAAAAAGCGAAAATAAGGTAAAAATAGGTCTAAAATGGTTTAAAATACATTGAAATAGGCTAAAAACTGCAAAAAATTCGCGATGATGGCGTCATCATAGGTCAAAAATGGCGTCATATTTTTAGGGTACTTTTTCATTTTTTGGCGGGGGGGGGGGGCAATAAAACGGGGGGGGGGGCAAATCCTCCAATAAAACGGGGGGGGGGGCATTTTCAGACCGTGCACAGGTCTGATAGGTTATTAGGTCAAAAACTGTGTATTATACAGCTTTATGTACGTTTTTCCCTGTTTTTTTTAACGTTTTCAAAAATTAAGGGGGGCTCCGCGCTCTAGGCCAGCTTGTCCATGACGTATGTAAGGGGGGTATTCCCCCTTCCTTTAAGGCTAACCCTGACCTTACCTTCCTTTTTTTCTACCAACACCAAATTTAAAAAAATTGTGTTTTTTTGGTAAATTTAACACATAAGATGTGATAAATGTTTGTTCACAAGCGGTATTTATACTCTTTATTCATTTTTTTACCATTTTAAAGATTTTTTTATTTTCAAAAATCAAAAAACGAGCTAAGTTGTACCGGGACTGATTGGTTGGTGTCCTATTCGAGGAAGGGTCAAAGTATAATAAAGATTAAACAATGTCAAATGAAAATTCGTCGAATATTAATAAAGTAACACTTACACCCAGGACTTCCTTGTGCAGAGGGAGCCAAGAGCTGAGGGCCACGACCCCGGCCAGGGGTTTGGGCAGCGTGAAGGCGCTGTAGAGGGACAGAGCCCCGCCCTGGCTGAAACCCCCGATGATTATCCGCTTGCTGTCGATTCCGGCTTTCACCTCTTCTTCTATCCAATCGTGCACTAAATCCAAACCAAATGTGACGTTTAGAAATATGAGGCCGAATAAATTAAGTTTTTGAAAGAAAGATTGCAAACTTTTTGCTGAAAAATGGGCGACACAGGCCCCTTTAAAATTTGAGGGTTCCTAGTACTAAAAACGCTAAAAATGGTGTATTTGAGGTATACCCACTAAAAATTTTTTGGGACAACCCCCCAAATTTTGGGGGTCTGGTATACCCCCTCCCAAAATTCTAGAACCTGCCCACTTACGTGGTCAAACCTGCCCACTTACGTGGTCAATGATGCTAACAAAACTATTTTATTTACCTAATATTGAAGGTTTAGCACTTGAAAACAGTCAAATGTTAACACTTAGTGACCATATTTTGGAGGGTGGGGGCACCCGCCACCTCCGCCCAGCTATTATTACCCCTTATTACACCATCTATTTTTCCCGCTTACTGGCCGTTTCCCGAGTGGGGGGTGGGGGGCTGGCGCCGACAGAGTATTTAAAATATTGATCAACATTTTTCCTAATACGTAGCTGAACAAAAAACCAAAAATTTCACCTAATAAGCTTTTTTAAGGAAAATACAAAAAAAGCCTTAGTTTAGTTTCGTTGCTTAATTACAAAAAAAAGTTATCGTAGAACAACAATCATTTTCGACAAGTTTCAAGAGTAATGATTCTGCCATGCCAAATATGCCACAACTACAACAATTTTTATCAAATTTAATTCGTTTGTATAAAGTATAGTGATCACATAAACTGCATTATTATTACAGTTGCTCGTTAAATTGGACCGTAATAGAATTACAATAGATAAATAATTTACCCGCTTTGGAAGCCTTCTCTATTCCGGGTTTATCCTGCTCGGCGTCAACCGTGAGAGCTTTAATATCGAACCAGGAAGGCATTTCCATACCCATGTTTAGCGTTACCGGCTGTATTGGACTAAAATATGTATTAATTTGATTGAAAAAGTACAGAACACGTTCACCCGAAGATTGTTAAAAGTTTGTCATTTACGTCCGCTAAGCTATGAAAATAGACTTAATTACTTAGGTCAAGAATATATAACACAAGAGAATGTCCGACTGTACACTAAATTTTTGACCAAAATTTTGCGAGAAAAGTCGGACTTTCGAATTCGTGTGCGACTTTTCTCGCAAAAATCCGCCATTTTCTGCAAGTTTTCCCGCGCTGCGATTTTTTACACAGTGTTAGTTTTCTCGCAGTGGGGACTGCGACTTCTTTCGCACTCTATGCTGCTTTATTCGCACTGCGATTATTTTCGCACTGCGAGTCTGGCTGCGCAACAAAAAAATAAAAACAAAGCGGAGCGAAAATTTTGTGTTTAAATGAGTAAAAGTTGTTTTTTTGACGTTAAGATGTTAAAACTTTTTAGTTTTAATAAAATAAAGTAACTTTCCAACGTTTTAAAATTAAATAAAACAAGTTTCGAAGTGTTTTACTCCATTGAAAATGACTACCAGCGTCTGTATTTTTTTGTTGCGCAGCCAGACTCGCAGTGCGAAAATAATCGCAGTGCGAATAAAGCAGCATAGAGTGCGAAAGAAGTCGCAGTCCCCACTGCGAGAAAACTAACACTGTGTTAAAAATCGCAGCGCGAGAAAACTAGCAGAAAATGGCGGATTTTTGCGAGAAAAGTCGCACATGAAATCAAAAGTGCGACTATTCTCGCAAAATTTTGGTCAAAAATTTAGTGTACAGTCGAACATTCTCTTGTCTTATGTATTCTTGCTTAGGCTTACAAAAACTTTCTGTAAGAAGAACCATATTTGATCTATCGGAGTGTTATAAAATTATTCATTAAAACACAAATATAAACCCTGCAAATTTTTTCAAATTATAATTCTACAAGAGGCCATTCGTGTAAAATTAAAGTACAAAAAAGTAGAATTAATTTAAGAAAATTTTATTTTTCTAACAGAGTTGTTTCTATATGGAATGCTCTATCCGAAAATCAGGTTTCAGCAACTACCTTGCTTAGTTTTAAAAAGTCTCTTGCTGGTGGTTCATTTTAGGGCTTTTTTCTAAGCCTTTGAACCATGATTCTAGTAAAAAATTTTGTTGTATTAATTTTTTTTGTCAAATTTGTTATTTTATAGTATTGATATTTGTTTTGGTTGTATTTTATAAATGCAACAATGATTGGTTCGCATGTTTTAGTGATAAAAAAATTGTTTGCACTTTTTTTTATAGTTTTCTTTTAACTTTACTAGAATAAACTTTGAACTTTGAACTTAATATCGTGATTTATATTTTGTAGATATTTTATTTTAAATAATATTGTACTCATTCATTACAATAGACATATTTCATTCATATTCATTCAAAATAAACTCAATACCTTAAAACGAATTGTGTATTTTACAATTGAAATTTTCATTCCTAGCATTATTAAAATTACAGATTTTCTTCGAGTAGAAATCCTTTCATGGGCAAGTGTCAACCGGCATAACACGGGGGATGAAACCCCAAATGCGGACTTTTTGCAAAATCATGGAAGTAACCAGGGGGGGGGGGCAAGGGGGGCGGCCGCCCCCCTCCCGAAACGGTCGGACAGGGGGCAAATAAGGGGTGGTGGAGCGAGGGGGGGGGCGGAGCCCCCCCCCCGAAATTTTTTTTGTACTACAATCCGCACCCCCCCCAAAAAAAAAAAAAAATTTTGCGGGGAGGGGGGGGGGGCGGAGCTTCCCCCCCCTCTCCGAAATTTTTTTTGTACTACAATCCGCCCCCCCAAATGAAACTCTGGGTACGTCCCTGACTGGAACCATGTATTTTTATTGCTTTTATTATAAATTTTTGAAGAAAAAAATTCCCCTTCCCCAGACCGAAGAGAAAATACTGTAAGCAAAGAGATTTTGTACGGTGAATCAAAAATAAAAAAAAAGGAGAAGGTATAACCCATTTTTAGCGTTTTCATAGTATTAAACCTAAATTTTAAGAGAAGGGAGCGTTTCGAGTACCTCTTAATTTTAGCAGGGGTGTCGATTGTTTCGAGATTTTTGGAGGATAGCAATAACCCTTTTTCCAATTATGCCATTCCAAAAAAACTGAAATCTTGGCAACGTCAATATATAATCATAATATATTAACATATAATAATAATATAATTATATATTATAATATAATATATAGTATAATATATTATAATTTATGGTCCATTTCTTTAGTCATCTGCCTACAGATTTACATGGTAAACACTTGATTATTTTAATTGTTTCTCCAAGAAAAGTTAAATAATAAAATAAAAATCAACGTACGCGTGTGGACAGACATATTTAATATGTGGCTGCTTAATTTGCTGCATAACGGGCGCCCATCCATGACCCGTGTCACCAAGACCGTGCATAAAAAACACCTAAAATAACAAAAACAAAATAAAAAAAAAATAAACAAATAATTTTAGGAAAAAATTTTGTTTCTTTAAATATAAATTTAAAAACATTTCTGATGCCTTCCAGAAGCATAAAAAAACTCGAAAAACTGAAATTTTTCCCGCTTTGCGGGAAGTGTACATTGAGTCATTGATAATTTATATTTTAGTTTTTATAATTCTGATTATATACTCTTTGCCTTAGATATTGAATGGCAATCAATACTATATGCATGTTAAAAATCATATTAATATAAAATATTTAGGTTTGATAATGGCTGTTTTGAAACCCTTAACAACAGTTTTCATACTTATGGGGTAGTCCACCTCCCTCCAGCCTCCACTCCACCCCCCATGGGCGCAGCCAGGGGGGGGTCTAGGGGGTCTAGACCCATAGATGAACAAGGGGGGTAGGGTGGGGTCCACCCCCTAGCCTCGAAATTTTGGGCCCCTCCCCCCTAGAAAAAAATCCAGGGGCCCCCCTCCCCCCAAATTTTCGAATTTTTTACCCCTGACCCCCCTCTAGATTTTGAAATCTGACCCCCCCCCCTCCCCTCTCGAGAAAATTTTAAGTACTTTTTTTATACTAAATTTTCTTGCAAAAACGTGAATTTTTAACACAAAGTCATGTTTTTACACCCTTTTTATACCTAAATATCGCTTTTTATTTAATAAAATGTAGTATTATCCTATAAAAAGAACTATTATTAAAGTTATTATGGTTTAAAACTGTTTTGCTTTGGACACCGGACCCCACCTGACCCCCCTCTAGATTTCAAAATTTCGCACCACGGGTCGACCCCCCCTAAAAAGCTAGGGGGGGGGGTTCGACCCTCCCTCCTAGATTTTGAAAAGTCATTTACCCGGGGTAAACACCCTTCTCCCTAGCTTTTTGACCGTGTTCATCTATGTCTAGACCCCCCTTTTGGGTCGGCAAATGAAAAAAATTGGGGTTAGACCCATACATGGGCAAGTTGGTCCGGAGTGGGGGGGTTAAACCCCAAATTAGGGGGGGGGGTTAAAATTCGAGAAACGCAAAATACCCATATCGTTTTTTTTCTGGAGTGCATTTTACCCATATCGTTTTTCGATTTTGAAGGAAAAATAGGTTAAAAACACTAATTTTAGGTCAAAAAGCCCTTTTTATTGCATTTTTGAGCTTTTTATTGCTTAAAACATTCATTTTGACCTCAAAACTTAAGTTTGGAGGCAGTTAGAAGTCATTTTAAAGACATTTTTTTTCTTCATTTTTCCAAAATTGGGGGGGGGGGGGTTAAGTTTTATACCCCCCCCCCACTTCTGAGTGGGGGGGTTAAACCCCACTTCTCAGAAGGTTACTACCCCCCCCCCCCCCCCCCCCCCCCCCCCGTGCCCATGTATGGTTAAACCCCCCTTTTGGGTCGCCAAGGATAAAAATTTGGGGGTCTAGAACAACCATTTTTTTAAAATTTTCTAGCGCTTCGCTCCGCTCAGCGCTTGATTGATTATAGTCTCCATTTCCAAATTTGTGTTACTTTGTTTTGTAATCTTGGTATGACCACGGTGAACCCACCCAATTCTTAATGCTTTAATTGGTCTCCACTTCCAAATTTGTGTTACTTTGTTTTGTAATCTTAATGCCACCACGCTAGATCCCCCTTTAGATTGTTATATAGTGGTATTAAAAATTTAAAGATTAGGAGAAGTAATTTTAAAAACATTTTTTTGCACTTTGCATTGCTCAGACTGTAATTCAATGTACTCATTTTTATGTTTTTAGGTTTTTAATGTTTTTGAAATCGAAATTTTTAAGGTATCAAATTGTTTGTAAAAAATTTTTTCTTTGTTTTATGGATTTATCTTTATTGAATAATAGGAAAATAATGAAGTATGTGATATAAACAAGGCAATAAACACTTTGCGCGAAGCGCGGAAAATTTTTTTAGCCCTTTTATAATGTTTAGAATTTGGACCCCCCTCATAGATGAACAAGGGGGGGTAGGGTGGGGTTCACCTTCCCCTAGCCTCGAAATTTTGGGGGCCCCCCTAGAAAAAAATCCAGGGGGGCCCGCTCCCCCCAAATTTTCGAATTTTTCACCCCTGACTCCCCTCTAGATTTTGAAAGCTGACCCCCCCCCTCCCCCCTCAAGAAAATTTTCAGTACTTATTTTATACTAAATTTTCTTGCAAAAACGTGAATTTTTAACACAAATTCATGTTTTTACACTCTTTTTATACCTAAATATCGCTTTTTATTCAATAAAACGTAGTATTATCTTATAAAAAGAACTATTATTAAAGTTATTATGGCTTAAAACTGTTTTGCTTTGGACACCGGATCCCACCTGACCCCCCTCTAGATTTCAAAATTTCGCACCCCGGGTCGACCCCCCTAAAAAGCTAGGGGGGTTCGACCCCCCTCCTAGATTTTGAAAAGTCATTTACCCGGGGTAAACACCCCCCCCCCTTTCGGAAAGTTTGTTCAGGGTTGGACCCCCCTTTCCGAAATCCTGGCTACGCCCATGCCACCCATACATGGGCACGGCGGGGTTGGGGGGGGGGTTCACCCCCCCAAATTCTGAGAAGGGGGGTTTAACCCCCCCTCACTCAGAAGTGGAGGGGGAGAAAAAGTTAACCCCCCAATTTTGGAAAAATGAAGAAAAAAATGTCTTTAAAATGACTTCTAACTGCCTCCAAACTTAAGTTTTGAGGTCAAAATGAATGTTTTAAGCAATAAAAAGCTCAAAAATGCTATAAAATGGCTTTTTGACCTAAAATTAGCGTTTTTTACCTATTTTTCTTTCAAAATCGAAAAACGATATGGGTAAAATGCACTCCAGAAGAAAAACGATATGGGTATTTTGCGTTTCTCGGATTTTAACCCCTCCCCTAATTTGGGGTTTAACCCCCCCCACTCCGGACCAACTTGCCCATGTATGATGCCAACCCCCTCTTTCTTTGCAAAGCGTGGGATTTCGTATTGGACTCTTTTTTTACTTTTTGAATATTTTTGCTATAAAAATTTAATACAAATCTTGATGCATGCCAAAACCATAAATTACTCAATATAAAAATTTTTCCCCTACACGGGAAAGTCAGATTTATACACAATAAAACTAATATTAACAGTAATATTTTTAACCCTACTCATGCGCAAAATTTAAAGACATCAGGCAATAGATAGTTTTGTTATATACAATTTCATCACTAGATTAATTTGGAAGATCAGACAAAATTATATAGAAATTAGGTAAAAAAACAAAAAGTAAAATGTATGTTTACGCCATTACCAGGGGACACTTTTTAAGCAGTTTTTAGTACATTAAAAAAAATTTGCCTCCGGAAACCCACGCACCTCCCGGATGACGTTTTGCGTCGGCTAGCGCTGCGACGCGGCGCAGGTGGCGGCGCTTCGCGCCACTTCTGCGATACATATATTTCTTTCTCCCCCGAAATGAAGTCCTGGCTACGTCACAATGGGACTAGATTTTTTCTGGTGATGATGGCCCAAAAGTTTGAGGCTAAGTGAGTGATCGGGTGATCGCCCATTTTTCTCTATAAATCTAATGAAAAAAAAACGCTTACAGTGGCGGTGTGCTTCGACGAAGCTGGAATGGTTACAGGAGCGTTAGCCATGTCTGCCGGGGAGGAGAAGCAGGCGCCTCCCATAAACGACCGCACAGCAACCCGACCGCACGAGGACAGAGCCAGCAACCCCAATGGGCTCAGCAGCAGGGTTAGGCCAGTAGTTCTCTTCCAAAACGGAAAAACCCTAGTATTTTCAACGGCTTTCTGAACCAGCGCGGCTTTAAAGGTCAGCATACATCACACTGAAATATAAGTTCTGTTGTCATTTTCGGATTCATCGAATGCTCATTAATAAAACGTTGCATAATAAAATTTACTTTTGACTAGGAATGTGTTCAACATTCGCATCCGCAGACATTCGCATTATTTTTGACATCCGCATCCGCCTATTTCTAAACTCACATCCGCGGATGTACTTATTTTTATTTCTTAAATTAACTAATATCGATTTTTTTATAAATTTCAAACCTTCTCTAAGCCAAAGTTTTGATGTCTAAATAAGTTTTTTGCCATAAGAAGCTCAAAAATGCAATAAAAACGCTTTTTAGCTAAAATTAGCGTTTTTGTTCTAATTTTGTTAAAAACGAAATATACTGCCACGGTACCGAATTAAAATAAACAACATAGATAAAGCAAGCAAAAATTATTTCCTTAACTGGATATTTTAAGGTATTTAAAAAGAAAGTCAATTTTTTTTCGGACAGGGTACGGACCCCTAGTCTACCTATTTTTTAAAATCATAGTGTAAGTAACTTTAATGGAAGATTGGGGAATTTTGATTAAATTGCTTAGAAAAAAATATATTGTGATTTTTGGAGGCCTATTTGATTCGAGAAACATACCAGTGGAATAATGCTATAAATAACGCGTCGCTGAGTTTGAAAGCGTACTGGTTTTCCCAGAACTTAACGATAGGAACTTCTCGAAATCTTATTAGCGTAATTGAGTTAGCGTGTTAAATCAGCGGGGTTTAAACTGGAAGAAAATAGCTGGTAAATTTCCAGTTATATAAACCTTTTTTTAACAAATTTACGGCAAAAAATATAATTATAAGATTACAGTAGTTCAACATCATTTTATTTACATAATACAAAAATGTTTTTTTCTTATAGAAATTTTTTTGAATGAATCTTTAAATAAATCCAGCATTATTATTTTATACCCGTCGAATTTTAATTCATCAAAAAGGTTTGTACAAGAGGCTTAAAGATTATGCCTATTACATATTTTGTATAAAAATTATAAAGGAAAAGTGGTTTGTCGATAGAGCAGCTCCTTGAATTAAAATAACATTAGCTATACGTATATGATGTATAAGCTTTATCGACAAAATTAGATTACGTTAGTCTCTAATAAATTTTGTGCGCTCGTACGCAAACACTCGACGCGCTACGCTACACTTGATATTCAATGGCGCCCGGAAAAAAATACATTCTGCAAAATATCCTCGGAAAAAATATCTTCTGAAAGACTTTTAAATTCTCAACTAAAGAAAACTTTTTTTCCTAAGCCTAAGCGAAACCTTAAAATCAAGCTAAAAAGACGTAAAAAAATCTTAAAAGAAGTTTTACAAATTTTTAAATAATACTGAATAATTTACTGCTGAAAGAAGAAATTTTTTCCGGAAGATATTTTGCAAAAGGTATTTTTTCCGGACACCTATTCACATAGGTGTTTTTGGTCGGGTCCGCTAGGGGGGTCCACCCCCGGGTGAACGCCCAAAATTTTTTCGGGGGGGGGGGTCCAGGAAAGTTTGGACAACCCTAGCTTTTTAGGGGGGTCGACCTCGGGTGCGAGATTTCAAATTTAGAGAGGGGGGGTCAGGGGGGTCCAATTTTTTAGCAAAATTTTTTTAACTCAATAATTTAAAGTGTTTTTAGGTCTAATATTGAATTTTATGTATTAAAACAGCCTATTTAGGCCTAAAAAGTGTATTTAAACACTGTTTTTAACTAAAAACCCGTGTTTTTGACAGTAAATAAAAAAATATACTTTCAAATTGGTCGGGAGGGGGGGGGGGGGGGGGGAGGGGGGTCAGCCTCGCTAAGGGGGGTCAGGCCGGACCGCTCTCGAGCTTTGGGGGGAGGGGGGCCCCCCTGAATTTTTTCTAGGGGGGGGGGTCCAAAATTTTGGCTCTAGGGGGGGGGGGTGCACCCCTCTGTCCCCCCCCCAAAAACAGCTATGCCTATTCAACGACACTTTTACACAAAGCCGACGACTGATAAAAAACCACTGCTTTCGGAGGCTAAGAATAAAACTCAAACATATCATGAAAAAATTTGGATCACCAACTAAGATGCCCCCTGTATATTTGTGGCAGTAAATCCGAGAAAATGAGTCTTTTCAAATGCAAACCTGATTTTTTATGGGCGTGAAAACTATCAAAATTGCCCTTGAAGATGTTGTGCAGTTTAATTATTACACGATTATTTTTTGATAATAAGAAGTTTAGAAGAAAAATATAATAAAATAATGGAAAAATTGGTTATAAACCACACATGGGCACGGGGGGTTAACCCCCCAAATTCTGAGAAGGGCGGTTTAACCCCCCACTCAGAAGTGGGGGGGGGGAAGGTTAACCTATATGTGAAAAATGAAGAAAAAAAATGTCTTTAAAATGACTTTTAACTGCTTCCAAACTTAAGTTTTGAGGTCAAAAGGAATGTTTTAAACAATAAAAAGCTCAAAAATGCAATAAAAAGGGCTTTTTAACCTAAAATGAGTGTTTTTTTTATCTATTTTTTCTTTAAAACTGAAAAACTATATGGGTAAAATACACTCCAGAAAAAAACACGATATGGGTATTTTGCGTTCCCCCCCATTTTGGACCAATTGCCCATGTTATAAACCACATATTTTTATTTCTTAAATAAAAGAAAAAAATATAATTAATTAATTATTTCCCTGAATATAGGCTTCATAATAAAACAAAATAAAAAATTAAAGTTGAAAAAAATGCTTTTTTGTAGTGTTTATTTGTTTTTGTTGTGATGTTTTATAGTCTGTTTTAATTGCATTGTTTTTTTGTATATATTTGTATTGGTTTTTTGTATAATGCTTTGAAAATAATAAAAAAATTAAACTAAACAAATGACGACAAAAAAGGCCAAGGCACTTTTGGTAATATTTTTGTTCCAGATATAAGAGAGCGGCTAAACAGAAGCTAAACATATTTTTAGAACACTCAGGACCTCGATTTTTACCATTATAAAGAATTAAGTGCCTTTTTTGATGTTTTAAACATTTAAACTTAACCAAAAATTCTTAATTTATTATATTCTAATAATAATAATTGTTTTACAAAAAAAACCCAGTTTTTTGCTCAAAATAGTTATTCTAAGGAATTTTTAAAGTGAGTTTAGGACTTTTTTTAAGGCGTGTTTATCGTACAAACTGTTGCAACCGAAAAATTTTGGCTCAGAGAAAGAAAATTCAATTCACGTATTTTGAGAGAAAGTAATTTATTTTATCCGAAATATAACCTATATCTATCCGAAGATTTTATTTCTGGCGTCTAATAATCGCACATTTTTTGTCTTCCATTGTTTTTTGAATCTATTTCAGAAATTTACTGACTTATAGAGCAGACAAATTTTATAAATAGTACAGGTACAGGCGTCGCAATTTTGCTGATGTCAAAGACTACACTAAACCACTTATTATACCTTAGTTATAGGGTTTAAAACTTACTGCTTTAAAGTCTTGGATCAGACAGAAGCATAGGTGGGCAGCCTCTCGGATTTTTTTTGGGGGGGGGGGTATAGGAGGGGGGGGGGGGTCAAATTTTGGGGGGGGGGGTGTCTGGCAAGACCCAAATTTTGAGGGGGGGGGTGTACCTAATATTTCCGCGCTGCCTTAAAATGGGCTTAAAACGCGTAAAAAAACGTAAAACAAGCTTATAAATGCTATAAAGCTGTGTAAAATTAAAATAAGACCTTATTGCAACTTATAAATTTTATTTTTTAATTCTTTTAATAATAATGTGTTTATAAATTTTTAGAATTAGATTAGAAATCATAGTTTTTTTTAAATAATTACGTAATAATAGAATAGTAATTATATTGTCTTGATTATAAAGTCAAGTATCACAAACTTTTTAATCCATAATCTTATATTTAATTAAAGGTTATATACATACATGGGCGTAGTCAGGGGGGTCTAGACTTCCCTTTTGGGTCGGCAAAGGGAAAAATTTGGAGTTCGACTCCCTTGTAGGTTGCCAAGGATAAAAATTTGGGGGGTCTAGAACAGTGGCGTCTGGCGTGCCCAGAATTCCATTTGAGGGGGGCGGTCTGGAGGGGTAAATACTAACCCTGAAGGGGGGTCTGGGGGGCAGCCCCCAAGTAATAAGGGTCGGGGGGGCGAGAGCCCCCCAGCGGGGTCAAGGGGCAGAGCCCCTTGTCAGGGGTCCGGGGGGCAGAATGCCCCCGAGGGAGAAAATTTTAATTTAAGGCGCTAAAATACACTAGAAATTTTAATCCCAGATGATTGATGTTTATTACAAAATTTAAGGTTTTTTTTATCCTTTTACATTTAAAACAGGTGTTTAAAACGTTAATAAAAGGTTAATAATGTTTAATTAATGTTTTTTAAATAATAAGAGAAAAAATGAAGTATATGACATAAACAAGGTAATAAACACTTCGAGCGAAGCGCGGAAAATTTATAACGCTTAAAAATTTTTCTCTGGGAGGCGAATTCGGGGGGGGGTGTCCCTGGGTACCCCAAATTTAAGGGGGGGGTTTCAGCAAAATCCGAAATTTTGGGGGGTATAACCCCTCCCAACCTCCCCCCCTGCCCACCTATGGCCAGAAGTGTTCGAAACAAACTCAAGGTCTAAAATTTGTGTTAAATCCTAAATGTTTGGCTAAAGCTTATAGTTGCTACAATAAGAAGCTGGGTCTTTTTTTAATCATCAATATCTACACAGACCTGTGCACGGTTTGGAAATACCCGTCCCCTGCTTTATTGGGGGATTTCCCCCCCCCGCCAAAAAATGAGAAAGTACTCTAAAATTATGGCGCCACCTATAATGACCCCATCATCGCGAATTTTTCGCAGTTTTTTTAATCTATTTAAATGCATTTTAAGCCATTTTAGGCCTATTTTTACCTTATTTTCGTCTTTTTTTTGTCCCTTTTCTCCCTTTTTTATTCTTTCTTCTCTGCTTACCCCCCGTTTTGGAATTGCCCCCCCCAAATAAAACTCTGGGGGGGGGCAGTGCACAGGTCTGCCTACATGAAGTTTTTTCTAATCCACTAATTAAAATAGTTTTCGCTGTCTGACAAACGACCTACATAAATAATGTTAATTTGTTAACAACACTTTCCGAAGCGAACAAAAAATGACTTGAGGCTTTTATGGATTTACAAAGCTTTTGTCTTTTTTATTGATTTAAAAAAACATTTTCTTTAGCTTTCGATATTTGACATTGACACTAAATCAGAGCAATTTTAAAAACTTCCGTTTACTTTTTTTACTTTACAAAAACTAATTCTGTTGGCAACGTGTATAACGAACGTACTACGTATTATTATTTTATTACATGAGTTTTTTGCTTACATTTATTGCAATAAGTGGTAAAGAAAAGAAAATGTGACCCTTGAAAAAAGGCTGTAAAATAAAAAAAATTTAATGACTTTTAGGGCTAGGAAAAAAACTTAAAACTCAAATATCACCAGGAAGCGTCAAATCGAAAAAAAAACTTTTTGAAAAAAACCATCTAAAATAATTTTTTGAAATAAATTAGCATTATTTTAAATGTTGTTAAATTTTTGATAATACTTTAAAACCAAAAATTTTAATCAATTTCGGTCAATAAATAAACAATTATTAATTTGACTAATATTCAAGAAGTTTATCTGTAATTATTTGGAATGAAACATTACTCAAACAAAAAAATACCTCTTAATAGCAAAATAAATTTTGTTCGTTTCATTTTCATCGATACTTCCTAATTCAGTCAAATTCTGTTGATTTTTACAGAAATTATCGCAATTCATAGATGAACAAGGGGGGGGGGGTTGGGGGGGGTTCACTTCCCTAGCCTCAAAATTTTTGCCCCCCCTAGAAAAAAAATTAGGGGGGGCGCTTCCCCCCAAATTTCTGAATTTTTTACCCCTGACCCCCCTCTATATATTGAAACTTGACCCCCCCTTCCCCTCTCGAGAAAATTTTAAGTACTTTTTTTTATACTAAATTTCTTCCAAAAACATGAGTTTTTAACACAAATTCATGTTTTTATGCCCTTTTTATACCTAATCGTTTGTCATTCAATAAAATCCAGTATTATCTTATAAAAAACTATTATTAAACATTTAATGATTTAAAAGTATTTTGTTTAGGAAATTGGACCCCACCTGACCCCCCTCTAGGTTTTAAAATCTTCCACCCTGGGTCGACCCCCCCTAGATTTTGAAATGTCATTTACCCGGGGTAAACACCCCCCTAGCTTTTTGACCGTGTTAATCTATGTCGCAATTTATAAGTTATATTTTAAAATCGTTAAATTAAAAAAATAAAATTATTTAAAAACAAAAGGCTAATGAGGGTTTCATTATTTCAAATTAATATCTGCTCACAAATTTTATGGAAAAAAAACCATACATGGGCAAGTTGGTCCGGAGTGGGGGGTTAAACCCCAAATTAGGGGGGGGGGTTAAAATCCGAGAAACGCAAAATACCCATATCGTTTTTTTTTCTGGAGTGCATTTTACCCATATCGTTTTTCGATTTTGAAGGAAAAATAGGTTAAAAACACTAATTTTAGGTCAAAAAGCCCTTTTTATTGCATTTTTAAGATTTTTATTGCTTAAAACATTCATTTTGACCTCAAAACTTAAGTTTGGAGGCAGTTAGAAGTCATTTTAAAGACATTTTTTTCTTCATTTTTCCGAAATTGGGGGGTTAACTTTTTCTCCCCCCCCCACTTCTGAGTGGGGGGGGGGGTTAAACCCCACTTCTCAGAATTCGGGGGGGTTAACCCCCCCCCCGTGCCCATGTATGAAAAAAACTCTGCTTGAAAACAGAGCGAAAATTGACTTGCTTCCTATTTTTAAGAGTTCTTTGATGTTGCTGGTTTTCGGAAACCCCGGTTTAGCGCAAGAAAAATGATTATTCGGGTTTTAAAAAAAACTGAAACCGTTGCTAATTCGTAAAATCAAATTTTATGGTGGGCATGTAGGAGAGCCCAAATATATATATATATAGCCCATATCTCCAGACATGTGCACTGCCCCCCCCCCCCCCCGGGGTTAAAACGGGGGGGGGGGCAATTCCAAAATGGGGGGCACGGGGGGGGGAAAATTTTTTGCCACGGGGGGGGGGGCAAGCAGGGGAAAAGAGAAAAAAATAGAAAAAGAGAAAAGAAAATGGAAAAAAGAGACAAAAAAGCGGAAATAAGGTATAAAAAAGGTCTAAAATGCCTTAAAATGCATTGAAATAGGCTAAAAACTGCAAAAAATTCGCGATGATAGCGTCATTATAGGTCATCGTCAAAAATGGCGCCATAATTTTAGGGTACTTTTTCATTTTTTGGCGGGGGGGGAGGGAGGCAATAAAACGGGGGGGGGGGGCAAATCCTCCAATAAAACGGGGGGGGGGCATTTTCAGACCGTGCACAGGTCTGTATCTCACTTACAATTTTTACGTTTTGTGCTGTGCCGTATGTTTTTAGAGTTTAGAAAAACGAAAAAAATCGTGGACATAACTGAAATTTTCACATTAATATCATTTTGAATAACAACTGCAACCGGTTTTATTTAAATTGAATTGACAAAATTATTTGCTGACATTATTTATTAGTTAAGTAAGAGAAATGTATTTTTTTATAAGAAATAAAACTTTTTGAATATTCACAAATTGCCAAAATAAACGAAAAAATTTCTTATTAAAGGTTTTTTATATAAAAAGTAATATTAATAACGTATAAAATTAATTTTATCACAACACTTTTAAGCGATTTATAATTAACACAAATGCTGGGCATAATAAAGCACATAGTAGCAATTTATATAAGAATCACCATATCTGCGTTATTAAGAATGAAAAGGTTATAACAGCGCGGAGACACTTGCAGAAAATTCGTAGGAAAATCAATACACAATTAAAGTTTCACACATAAAAATTATGTAATAGCATAAGATTACTAAGATTTTTTTTCAATTCATGATTAGGACCTTTGACGTCGTTAGCAGCTTGATTTTAGCATTTCAAACAATATAAATAAATACCTTATTTTTATTTTTAATTTATATTTATAATTATATTTATAAACAAAAAAGTCCCACATTAGATTAATAGTATTGTGGTGTACGTGTAGATGAAATTCAAAGCCACAAAATTTTTTCGTATAAAATTTAAATAAACCACAAAACTTTGTTTGAAAGGTTTAGATGATTGAAAAGAAGGTTTGTGCAAAAATGGACTGGACTAATTTTTTTAAATACGCTCATTTCACTAACAAAAAAGGTTGATTTAGGTAATATTATTTATATAAATGTATAGCCAACGGTAAACTCTATAAATGATTAAAATACAGTATAAATGTAATACAAATATAATAATAATATAAATATATAATAATATAAATATAATAAAGCCAACGATGTTGGCAATATTTACCGCTGTTGTTAACTGCGGGCGATGTTCATCACTAGGATAGGATGTTGATGATAATGAGAGTGCGTTGATGAGAGTGCCACTGCCCATAGATGTTTCTATGGCCCATCCCCCCTAGAGCCAAAATTTTGAACCCCCCTAGAAAAAATCCAGGGCCCCCCTCCCCCCCTAAAGCTCGAGAGCTGTCCAGCATGACCATAGGTGGGCAGCCTCTCGGATTTTAGGGGGGGGGGTATAGGGGGGCGGTCAAATTTTAGGGGGGGTGTCCAGCAAGACCCAAATTTTGAGGGGGGGTGTACCCAATATTTCCGCGCTGCCTTAAAATGAGCTTTAAACGCGCAAAAAAACGTAAAACAAGCTTATAAATGCTATATATAATATGCTATAAGTGTAAGATTAAAATAAGACCTTATTGCAACTTATAAATTTTATTTTTTTAATTCTTTTAATAATAATGTGCAATGGCGCAGTCAGGATTTCATTTCAGGGGCGTCGGTCTGGGGGGGGGGAAGAAAAAGTGTTGTCAAAGCGGCGCGAAGCGCCGCCGCCTGCGCCGCGTAGCGGCGCCAGCCGACGCGAAGCGTCGGCCGGGAGGTCTGGGGGGTGTCCCCCCAGCCGCCGGAGGCGAAACTTTTTTAAAATATATACTAAAAACGGCTTAAAAATCGTCTCCTGGTGATCGCGTGAACATACATTTTACTTTTGTTTTTTTACCTAATTTCTACATAATTTTCTGTGATCTTAAAAATTCAGTCGGGGGGGTTCGGGGGGAACAATGCCCCCTGGAGGAGAAAATTTATAATTTGAGGCGCTAAAATACACTAGAAATTTTAATTCCAAATGATACTAATTACAAAATTTAAGGTTTTTTATAGCTATACTATACATTTATAACATGTGTTTAAAACGTTAAAAAAAGGATAATAGTGTTTATAGTAGTTTTATTAAACATGTATGCCTTAACTACTGAATGGGATAATCGATTTGCAATTGAAAAACTAAGATAAATTGCCAATTTAAACTGCCCGCGTAGCGGGGAAATTTAAACTGCCCGCGTAGCGGGGGAATTTAAAGGTAATAAAAGGTAATGAACGGGGAAATAAGGTAATAAACACTCCGCGCGAAGCGCGGAAAAATTTTTTAGTCCTTTTATAACACTTAAAAATTTTTCTTTGGGAGGCGAATTTGGGGGGGGGGGTGTCCCCGACTACCCCAAATTTAAGGGGGGGTGTCAGCAAAATCCGAAATTTTGGGGGGGGGGGTATAACCCCCCCCAACCTCCCCCCCTGCCCACCTATGAGCATGAACCCCCTCCCGGTCAATTTGGAAGTATAATTTTTTATTTACTGTCAAAAACATGGTTTTTTAGTAAAAACAGTGTACTTTTTAGGCCTAAATAGGCTGTTTTAGTACATAAAATTCAATATTATACCTAAAAACACTTAAATTATTGGTTCGATTTTTTGTTAAAAAATCGAACCCCCTTGACCCCCCTAAACTTGAAATCTCGCACCCGCGGTCGACTCCCCCTAAAAAGCCAGGGGGGTCCTGACTCCTGACCCTTCCACCCTAAAAAGTTTTTGCCTTCCACCCGAGCATAGGTGGGCAGCTTGGATTTTGGGGAGGGTATACCCGACCTGACCCCCAAAATATGGGGGGGATGTCCCAAAAATGTTTTTTAAGGTTATACTTCAAATACCCCATTTTTAACGTTTTTAGTACTGGGACCTCCCAAATTTTAGGGGGGGGGGTGTCCGGGGTACCCCCAAATTTTAGGGGGGGGGTGTCGGCTATAATCGGGAATTGGGGGGTATACGTATAACCCCCTCCAACACCCCTCTTGCCCACCTAAGCACCTGAGGGTGGACCCCCCAAAACATCTATGCTACTGCCGCCGTATACCTTGTTTTAGCATTCCTGGAACTGGAACCAAAGCAAGGGGGTTATACCATACCCTCATACATGGGCACGGGGGGTTGGGGGGGGGGTTAAATCCCCCCCAAATTCTGAGAAGGGGGGTTTAAACCCCCCCCCACTCAGAAGTGGGGAAGGGAGAAAAAGTTAACCCCCCCCGATTTCGGAAAAATGAAGAAAAAAATGTTATTAAAATGACTTCTAACTGGCTCCAAACTTAAGTTTTGAGGTCAAAATGAATGTTTTAAGCATAAAAAAGCTCAAAAACGCAATAAAAAGGGCTTTTTGACCTAAAAATAGCGTTTTTTACCTATTTTTCCTTCAAAATAGAAAAACGATATGGGTAAAATACACTCCAGAAAAAAAAAACGATATGGATATTTTGCGTTTCTCGGATTTTAACCCACCCCTAATTTGGGGTTTAACCCATACATGGGCACGGGGAGGGGGGGTTGGGGGGGTTAACCCCCCAAATTCTGAGAAGGGGGGTTTAACCTCCCCTCCACTCAGAAGTGGGGGGGGGGGCGAAAAAGTTAACCCCCCCCCAATTTTGGAAAAATGAAGAAAAAAAAAGTCTTTAAAATGACTTCTAACTGCCTCCAAACTTAAGTTTTGAGGTCAAAATGAATGTTTTAAGCAATAAAAAGCTCAAAAATGCAATAAAAACGGCTTTTTGACCTAAAATTAGTGTTTTTAACCTATTTTTTCTTCAAAATCAAAAAACGATATGGGTAAAATGCACTCCAGAAAAAAAACGATATGGGTATTTTGCGTTTCTCGGATTTTAACCCCCCCCCCCTAATTTGGGGTTTAACCCCCCCCCACTCCGGACCAACTTGCCCATGTATGGTTTAAACCCCCCACTCCGGACCAACTTGCCCATGTATGCATACCCCCCAAAAAAATCTCAAACCCTGCCAACACCCCCTAGAATTTGGAGGTACCTCCCCATAGAATTCGGAGGTACCTCGGACACCCACTAAAAGTTGGAGGTCCCAGTACTAAAAACACTAAAAACAGGATATTTAAGGCAAAACACAAACATTTTTTGGGACATCCGACATCCCCTCTAAATTTTGTAGGGTCGGTTTCGGCGTTCGACTATACACCCTAAAATTCAGGAGGCTGCTAACCTATGCCTAGAACGCTCATCAGATACACAATATTGATAGTGACAAAAAAAGAATTACTAAAACTTTATGTACATTACCTAATAGAAAAAATATTCTCACAACTAATCAAAAAATATTAAAATATTGACTTTTTCCATAAAAAAGCATAAATTTTGGCACAAAAACTATTATTTATAACCAATTATATAAATGACGCTGAAATGACTATATACTACTACAAAAATCAATATCAATTGTCATTGTCATGTCGATAAGGCATATGGCACGTAAAACGGAAGGCCGAAGGAGGTGGGGTTCGTAAAACCACAGCTAAGCTAAGCTAAAAATCCACTGTCCCCAAGTCGCCATTCTCAACTGCTGCAATTGGTCCCATAGGTCACCGAAGGGGGGGGGGTCACCCCCCCCTACGGCCTCTGAGACCTATCCCCCCCCTAAGGCCCATTTTTGACCCCTCCCCCCCCATCGACCCCTTGAACCCCTGACCCCCCCCCCCCCTAAGGCCCATTTTTGACCACCCCCCCCCCCCACCAGACCAAAACAAAAAATGCTTAAAAAATGGTCAAATTTCGTCAAAAAATTGTCAATTTTGGTCAAAAAAAAACACCCCGGGGTGTGACCCCCCCCCGTGCTTTTTTTCAGAATAAGCACCCCGGGGTGTGACCCCCCCCCCCTGGAGGTCAAAAACCTCCACACCCCGGGGTGTGGACCCCCCCCCCTGAGCCGTCGAAGGTCGGTGACCTATGGGGATAATAGCTGGCCAGCGGCTGGTACTCCATGTATTTCCCGCCTTTTCCGTAGGTTGTATTATAGTAGGGTTGCTGTGGGTACATCAGCCCGGGAATCGGGGGCGTTGTAATATAGTGGGGTTAGGGGTTGCTGCGGGTCCATCAGCCCGAGAATCGGGTGCGGCGGCCCTGGGCCCGGCCCTGCCATCCACACCCCAGCACTCCAGTAGTCGCTTTCGCCCCTTAAGGTAGAACTTCACAGTGTTTTTTTTGACGACAGATCTTTTTGAATTACATCTTACTATACGTAGTTTGACCTGCTGATTCAATTTTTGACATTCATTTTTCTGTAAAAAAATGTTATCGTCCACAATCATCAAATAACATCAATAAAATACATGTCAAAAATACAAAACATTAATAAAGTTTATTACCAAAAATATTCTATTTTTTTCATTTTGTATTTAGCGTATATTAAATAATAAAACATTTTTTTTTAATTAAAAAGCTAAAAATTAAAAAAAAAATTTTTTTCGGCGTAAAAAATATGGTCGAGCGGCTACTCGAACCCATGGATCCGAGGATTTGAGCTCGACGTACTAACCACTCGGCTACTAGGTCAGCTGGGATTTTCAATTCAAAGCACCTTTTAAAGGAATGGTTCAAAATGTAGTTTCTCGGCGTCAATTAAAAAAAATTAAACGAAAATTAAAAAAAATTGATTCGTTATTTTTAAACGAAAGTTTGGAAATAGTTAGATATAGGCTTTTACCATTTTTTTATTATAAACAATTAAAAAAGGACTTCAGGATTTTTTTACTATATATTTTTGTAAAAAAAGTCTTTTTTGCAATTTAAAAAAAATCCTGAGATCATTTTGAACCCAAAAAACCTCTGAAAGTTGCCCCCTATATTACCCTAATTTATTATAAAATTGCGCCCAAAAATAACGAATCAATTTGTTTTAAAAGGCCTTATTGTGGTTTTCAGAGGTAGAATCCATGGACATCTGTTGCGAACTGGACAAACTTTTCGGTGATGTTTTTATAACCACTGAATAGCACAGTCTTAACTTTTTATAGCACCCCACTTTTATGGGCCAAAAATTAATATTTATGACGATATGCGACTTGTGGTCCAAGTGGTTTAAACTGTGAAGTTCTACCTTAAATAAAATCCCCTGTCTTCGTAAATTCCCGCTCCCTCAGGACGCTGATGAGCCTGTCCAGACGGCGGCTGTCCAATAAAACCGGTGGGCGGATAATAATTGCCGGCAGAAATCTCATTTTTCCCATTGTTCCGGTGCGTTATTTCCGTTCGCGCACTCTCCCGCAATACCTCCGCACGAAAAGCGACCGACGTCGCCTCTGTCAGCGGCGGCGGGCTAGCCGGTACGAACTCCGGGGCCTCGGCCGATAAATGCCTTTCTTTTCCGCTCGAGACCTGGCCGTTGGATTCGTTCAGCGAAACCGTTCGGCGCTTCCCCGCTTTTTCACCGGGCACATCTTTCGAATCCTCTCCTTCCTTTACTCCTTCGGTCGACACCGCAGCGGCGCAATTCCCGATTTCCACCCGCTTTTTTACCGTGGAGGCGTGGAGCGCCGCCGCACCTCGCTGCTGGGGTACGAACTCCGGCGCGGTCACGGAGAGAGGCACCGATGAGAACCCCGCCCCCGACTCCTGATTGGCCGATTTGATTCCAGTTTCCGGCGATAAAAACGCCCCTGGATTCTCCTGATTGGCTGTTTTATCAGTTTCCGGCGATAAATTCATCAGCTGGATCTGATAGCGCTCTTTTGCCTTTTCCAGCGCCGCTATTAAACCTTTGTACTGCTCCTAAAAATTAATTTTACACGTGTATTTTTTAACAAATCATCGTTACCAAGACATTACGAGTCAGAATCGTTATAAAATACTCACTCGTAAACTGTAATTCTTTTTTATTTTTTAAGACAAAAATATAGAAATAGAAATACAGAATATAAAAATAAAGAATATAAATTAAAATTAAAATATAGAAGACAAAACTTAAAAAAAATTTAATTTGTAAGCTAAAAATATTTTGTTTTTAAACAAGCACTGGATAGAATGCATTTTTTGCTAAATGATCCCAAGTTTTCTTCCGAATGTCGCGAAATTCAGGGTACGGGCACGATAACCCCTGTTCAAACAAACAATACAGAACAATGGGTTGCTTCTCTTTAATTTGGTCACTACTACGGCAAAATAAGCCACAGTCATTATAAAATGTGCCTGAATTTGACTCATTACGTAGTTGCTAGAGTCCTATTTTAAATTTCAAATGAGTCACAGTCACATATATTTTATACGATTTGTGGCTCATTTCGCCATAGTAACGACGATTTGTAAAATAAATCTGCTCTTAAAACACGGCAAAAATGACGCGACTAGGTGACACAAAAATTGAAAGAAACCAATTTCCTGCTTATAATCTCTATTAAAAAATTGATAACACTTATTATTTAAAATTAAATTGATAACAATTAATAAATAACCAGATATGTGCACTGCCCCTCCCCCGGGGGTTAAAACGGGGGGGCAATTCCAACACGGGGGGGGGGGCACGGGGGGCAACTTTTTTGAAACGGGGGGGGGCAATAAAACGGGGGGGGCAGAGCAGGGGGGGAAAGAAAAAGAAGGAGAAAAAAGAAGGGAAAGGGGGAAAAGGGAAAAAAAAAGCGGAAATAAGGTAAAAATAGTCTAAAATGGCTTAAAATACATTGAAATAGTCTAAAAACCGCAAAAAACTGGCGATGATGGGCGTCATCATAGGTCAAAAATGGCGTCATATTTTAGGATACTTTTTTATTTTTGGGCGGGGGGGCAATAAAACGGGGGGGGGGCAAATCCTCCAATAAAACGGGTGGGGGGCATTTTCAGACCGTGCACAGGTCTGAATAACATTATATTTTTTTACTTCGGCGCCTTGATAATTGATAATGCCGACGCAGGAGACGTCCGCAGATTTGAAAAGTGTCCGTCCCAGTTTGAATTTGTTCAGAGCGAAAAGATACTGCACATTTTTCTCTTTTGCCATTTCAATAATTTTATGCAGCTGGTCTTCAATTCCACCTGTAAACTGTAAGTGGTTTTTTGTGGGTAAAAAAAGCAGTTCAATTATTATAAAAAATTCGGATAAAATGAATACAATAAGGGAAGGGACAATCAATAGGTTGATTTAATACGAACTGATAACTACGGACTTTCAGAGTGTAATGATGTTCCTTTCCTATACATGAGCATAGTGGGGGAGGGGGGTGTGGAGCGAGGTCCACCCCACTAGCCCTGAAATTTCGGACCCCCCCCCCCTCCAAGAAAAAAATCTAGCCCTCCCTAACCTCCAATTTTTTTTTTATTTTTAGACCTTACCCCCTCTGGAATTCTCAATCCACCCCCTCCCCCTCCTCTTCCGAACCAAATTTTGGGTATAAATCAATATTGGGTATACCCATTGAGCAATCTGTCACGTACAGAATTGTCGAAAAACACCATTTTTGAGGAGTCATAACTCCTGAACCATTGGAGATATTTTGTTGAAAAAATTTGTGTGGGCTATTGGGGCCCCCAATATTCCACAAAATTTTTTTCAACAAAATATCTCCAATGGTTTAGCAGGAGTTATCACTCCCCAAAAATGCCGTTTTTCGACAATTATGTACGTGTCAGATTGCTCAATGTATATAACGATTTACAATACAAATTATGCACTCAAAGAAAGCGGCTACTTTCTATATTAATTTTGATACCTTGATCGTTGAGATTGGTGCAGTATCTGTCGAAATATTGTGTTTTCCGTACAAAAAACTCGCGATTTTTTTGTTAAAAACACCAAACGTCGGCAGTGATTTTGTGAAGTTTGCCCAACCTTTCTTTCCTTCACTTCGTATTTTTAGCCAAAAAAATCGAGGGTTTTTTGTACGAAAAACGCAATATATCGACAAAGATTGCACCAATCTTAACGATAAAGGTATCAAACTAAAGTAGAAAGTAGCCGCTTTCTTTGAGTGCATAATTTGTAACTTAAATCGTTATACCCATTGAGCAATCTGTCACGTACAGAATTTTCTAAAAACGCCATTTTCAGGGGGTAATAACTCCTAAATCACTGGAGATATTATTTCGTTGAAAACAATTTTTGTAGGCTATTGGGGGCAGGGATAAGGTTATCACAAAAAATTATCAAAATCGAAGATAAAAAGTTTGACCCCGCACCGCACCTTTTAATTAACGAGTTTAAATTTTAGAACAATTTTGCTCGAAAAATGAATCCTATTGACACCCACTCTTTGTCTAAGTTTAA
>JASAMX010029380.1:0-27494 GCA_030248175.1 Microlaimidae sp. YZB2_3
ATGTATACCTCTTTTACATGGAACTATCTACTTATACATCATTGGAACTATCTTTTACTCATTTGCAGCTTGCAGCTGCAAACTTGCAGCTCTGATAAAGTGTTCCATTTGGAAACCACTCGGTTAGTGAAAATTTTTTTTCGAGAATTGTTTGAAATTTTTCAACTTTAAGTTTTGAGGAATGTCCTCTTGTATTGTTCTGATTTAATTTAAAAAAATCTTCTGACTTAATACGTGATTTATCAGGAAGTATTTTATAAGTATCACGTCGATCAGAAATTTCACGACGACCTTGTAGCTTAGTCAAACCAAGAAAGTTCAGTCTACCATCATAATCTAAGTATCTTCGTCCATATCTTTTAAACAATCTCCTTGTAAATGTGGTGTATTTTTTCATTTAAGATGATATCCCGTTGTATTAGTTATTTTTTTAAGTTTGGACACTAAAATTTCTGTTTATTTAAGTTTTTGAATTAGATCATAACGTTTTAACAATTTTTGGGACGTTTTTTTATTAATTTTAATCAGACAGTTGATTTATTGATATAAAGAAAATGAAAATAAAAACAATTATGCCATGCCGTTTTTTGCTCTTAATTTTTCATGTTGGCTTTTTTTGCTTTCTGCATTAATATATTCATTATAATATGACAATATAATAAAATAATTTGATGTTTTTTTTATTAAAACAAGTTTACAGATTTTTAAGCGATTGAAATCACAAATAATTAATTAAAAATAAGCTTCGTATAATTTTTAAAAAAATTTTTTTGGAATAAATTTCCCGTTGGAGTAAATAAAAATGTGTTACGTCAAAGTTAGATCATATTGCATTTAGCGTTTTATATTCCAAGTTTTTTAGTCGTTTTTTAGGCAGATTTTGTATTTTTAAACGCGGCTTTTGATACGTGCAGACAAGTTATTGAAATTTAGTTTGCAGTATATATTTTTAGAAGTCACATTCCTATGAAAAAATTACACAGTATAAAAAAGTGTATATGACGTGATAACAAATACCATAGGATATTTTGAGGACCCTTAAAATATATCTTATATTAAATAAAAAAAAAACAAAAATATGTCTTATATAAACAAACGAGCCAGCCAAAATACCACTTACATTATAGTCCACTTACAAATATTTCTTATTTTCTTTTTTTATGGAATTTGTCGCCACAACGCTTATGCGTCCATACGCTTATGCCCAACGCGTCTGAAAACTACCTTTTTTCTGCTCGGGACTGTATTTCAGCGAGTGTAACTGCTAATATGCATTTGAACATAGTAAAGTTTTGTTTCGACGAAGCAATAAATCTTTTTTTACCTTTGAGAAAAAGTATAAAATGAACAAAATTAATTACCGAAGATACATTAAGATAATAAAATAAGAAAATAATCTTTGTAAAAAGAAAACGGACCATCGGACCTTATAATAAAAGCAGCGTACAATTGTCTAAATCGGCAATATAAAAATGAAATAGAAAAATTTAATTTCGAAAAATTTAAATTTAAAACGTGAGGTTTCAATTGTTACAATAAAACACTACGTTTCAATTGTTACATCATCAGACCAATAAAACACTAAAAAAATTATATCGTATAAAGTTTTAAATCAATGGTATATGCATTGATACCAAATACATAGGTAAATCAGTTCGTCATTTACATACCACAGCATCCGAGCATCTTGGAATAAGCCCTTTAACGGGAAGACTAACCGCACATAAGGAGTCAGCGATTTTGGATCACGTTTTAAATTGTGGTTATTCTGCGAATCTTAAAAAGTTTACTATTATGTGTTAAGCTAAGAATGCCTTAATTTATTTATAAAAGAAAGTCTTCTTATTAATCAAGAAAAACCGGCTCCTAACAAAAACGTCACTTCATGTTCATACGCGCTTTATCTTTTTTAAAAATTTTTGGGTAGTTTTTTTAAAAACTTGGGGTGCCCCGTGTTTTTATTTTCTTTTTTGCATCATATTTTATTTGGTTTACCTTTTCTGTCATTTTCCAATTTTACAAGCCCTTTTTTCGCTTATTTGTTCCTCAAAACTTTTGTATGTGTCAACGTTTTATAAGTTTCTGTGTGTTAATCCAAAGTTTTTGGTAGTTTAATCATGTACAGTAATCAACGTTTTTTACCTTTAATCAACTTTTTTTTCAGCACTCTTTTATCGCCGTCTTGCAAAGTTTTATTTATTTTTTGTTCTTTACACTATAATCATTTTTCTTCTAACTCTGTTTATCGTTTTTCGTATATTTTAATCAACATCCAAAAGTTTTTTTTTAATTTAACTCAAAATTTTCAGTTTTAGTTAAATTTACATTTCTAATACACATATTCAAAAAACTTTTGTAGTTTATCCCCCTTTTTGGCTTTTAATATTATTCTAATCGTGTTTTTGCTTTAGGGAGTTTCGAACGTTTTAAGTGTATTATTTAGGTTGCTTTTATATTTATAAAATTTGTATTTAAGAAATATTTTATTAAATAATTAAGTTTTGCTCTAAATTTTATCAAAACTAAAAGCGTTTTCTCTAAATTAATTTTCTCGTTTTATCTAAATCTATCATATTTTTACTATATTATGAAAGCATTAATTTTTATAAGTATGTCTGCTGTGTATTTCTTTCTTCATATTCATTTCTTTATATTTCTTTTTCGTTTAAAACTTTATACGATATAATCTTTGTTCAGTGTTTTATCTGTCTGATAATGATTGTTTGTAACAATCGAAACGTCACGTTTTAAATGTATTCAATTAACGTTTTATCGACAGTTCTTTTGTTTATTATAAGATGTCGCTTTCCGTTAAAACAAGTTTTAATTATAATTATTTTGTTTTAAATATCAATTTATTCAATCAGATGTTTTAAGTCACAAAATAACGAAACAGTAAAAATCAAATGGAAATTGAATGGAATAGGAGAATATTTATTCTTGTAAAAATACTTTTGTGATTGAGTCCGGTACATATGATATTTTACAATTTCCCTGATGTATGACTCCACACAAACCTTTAAAACCTTTATAATAACAGCTGTCAAATGCTGGAAAGTTTCATTAAACGCCATTAGCAATGTGAAACTTTATTTTTGCCAACAGTGCGCTGTTTCATAAATGTTACTAATATTTGATTCTTTGTAAATATTTACAAAGAAATGAAATCCTATGATAAAGCATAGGGATTTTTGCAATTAATATTTATGCAAATTTTTGGTTTTTTATAAATTTTTCCAAAAGTCTATTGCATTTTCATTTCTTTGTAGCTTTCTACAAAAAAGAAATGGACTTCAACAAAAAAACAGCATGTTGGGAACTTTTATGAAACAGCGCCCAGGTAAAAGAATACACGCTAACAAAAGTGTTCATAATCATTTGTTTTTTTTTATTATTTTAATTGATTTCTGTTATTAGACAGTTTAATTTGTATTTTTAATTTTATTGGTTTAAAAGGACTCGTTTAAGTCTTTTCTAGCATTTTTGGCCTTTTTAGATTTTGAAGTTTGTTTATCTTCATGCTGCTCCGTTTTAATATAAGTCTTTTTTTTGAACTTTGTTTTGGCTTTTGCTAGAATTGCGTGTAACTTTTAGTTGTCTTTTTAAAATATTGTGAATTTTAGCGCTTGTCTATGCAATAATAATTTGTACAATAACAATAAAAATAATAAAAATTATTATTCTATCCCACCTGTATTTATTTCCATTAACCCAGTAACGACGGTTCTCAAAGCTACTTTCGGTAGGTTAGAGGTAGGCAGCATGGTGAATGCAGTTAGCAAGCAGCCAAAATCGCGCTTAAGCATACATATGTAAAAAGTCACGTAGAAGGCAGATAAGAGGCAGGAAGATTATGTATAAAAGTAGAAAGTAGGAGAGGGGCAGTTAAACCCTAGACCCCAAAGATAACAATTACCATGTTATATGTATTGTTTTCTAAACCTTCAACTACAATTACCTTTGCGTTCGGTTCCCCTGTTTCTTCAGGATATACTAATAGTTTAACCATGATAATAAATAATAATATCCATTGATTCTACTAATTTAATGAATTTTTTTTGATTTTCAATCTTATTCCTGTTTAATTTTTTTTCTATTATTTGTATATTTTAGAAGGAATGAAATTGAAGCTGCAGCTGAATCATCACCAACGGCGTGCTTTTTCAACGCGAAACGGGTCAGAAAATCAGTGTGGTCAACCTGGAGATATCGAGTACAAGACTGTATTAAAAAAATGCACCAAATTAGAAAAAGATGAATTTTATAATAACCAAACTTGTATAATAAAGTCACTTTGTCAAACTTGTAACGAATGTTTTCCAGCCAAGTTTGCGATTGCGAAAAATGACCTGTTTCTATGAACAAAATCAAACAAAAACATATAATATTAAAGGAAAAGAAAATATTTGACTACATACCATGCTCTGTTATGCCAACCTCCAAATACTATGTTCTTGAGCTCCGACCGCTTAAAACAGAGGTTTGTTGATTTGTTCAAATCCTCAGAGTTCCGCTTTTTAAATAAGTAATTTTATACCAGTTTAACACTAAAATAAGTTCAGTTAATTTTGGTTGTCTTTTTTAGGACTTTAATATTTATGGTTTTAATTAAGTTTTTGTTGAAAAGCTTAGCTTACAAAATAGGCTTACAGAAACCTTTTGACAAAAATCCATGATAGTTTACTCTTAATTTATTAATAAAATTTGCAGAAAAATAAGACATAGTTCCAAAAATTTGAACTCTTTAGAAATCTTTAGATTATACATATAGAGCCTTAATTAAGGCATGTTTCAAATGATGCGAAATGGTTTCAAGTTGGTGTGTGTTTCACATAGGATTTTCAAGTGTTTTGACGTGTTTGGGTTAATAAACACGCGTTCTTATTAGATTACGCTTTGATTAGATCTATCTTAAAACCCAGCTAGAACTTATCCTAATTAATAGAATAAGTTATACTATTTGGGTTTTAAAAATATAAAACGTAGTTTTGTATTTTTTAAAAAAAAATATGCTATATAATTTTGATAAAGTCTCATGGAATCTGGGCGTTAAAAGTTTTTTTTAATGTTTTTTATAATTTGTTATCTTGAAAAAAATATAAACATATAATTAAACTTAATATTGAAAAAAAAACATAATATTGTATAAAAATATAACAAGTAAAATATTGATCAAATGATTTTTATAACACGTTAGAATTTTAAGAACGCTCACATGGCGGGTAGTATTCGTGATTTTTTGGCTATATATTGTGCTTTTTGAAAAATAAAACGGGAGGAGGTAAAAATTTGAAATCTCCACATTTGTGATTATTTTTATCAATATTTATTTTCTGAGTGCTTGTTGGCTGAAAGCAATGTTATAGCTAATTCCATCGCGTCATAATTCTGAGAAGATTTTTAAAACTAAACAACTTCTGTTTAAGTGGGAGATTTTTGACCATCTTGATACCTTACATTTTCTTACGTTCTAAATTCTTGGTTAAGAAGTTCCTTTTAGAAAGAATTTTAAGCAAAATAAGTAAAAGTATAAGTCCTTTTAAAATAAGTAAAATTAGTATTGATAATATCGTATAATTTTCTTTCTGTGGACCAACTTGGGGCAACAAAAGTTGGGTTGGCAGTCCTGCCATGAAAAAAAATTCCCTTTAGATTAAATGCAGATGTTTGTCGTATTTTTTAAACTCTAAATACTACAAATAATACAACAACTATTTTCAAAATTTTGGCGGCTTCATTTTTTAAGTTTTAAGCATAATTAAAACATTTTCTTTTTTGATTAACTCAACAGACTTACATTTGAAAAAACTTATTTACACAAAAATCCCTCTAAATCATAGTCAAATATTATAAAAATACTTAAAATTGTTTTTCTATTGTTGTTAAATTTCTATTTTGTAAAAACAATAGGTAAAAATTTCAAATTTTATGATGAACTTTGATGTCGCGCAAGAACGCCAGCCCAATTTTTTTTGATGCTACTACGAAAAATAAATAATACAGGTTTAACAAAAAATAAGCATTCTGTAGTAATGTTATTTTATTTTTTTTGTTTTTTATATTTTGTGGCTGTGGGTATATTAAAGTTTAATAAAGTTAATAAAATAAGAATATATGCATCATGTGATGTACTAAACACCTTTAGTTTATCAAGCATAATGTCTTGAATATCATATTTTATATACAATTTGACACCAATATACTGACGTTTTACATGGAAGAGCCCTACTAAGTAAAGACAGTTGTGTAAAATTTGTAAAATTTAATAATAAAATTGGTACGCACGTTATTTGTGCGCTCTAAATTTATTTTTAGGTTTAGGACACAGCAAATAAAATAAATATAATAAATCAAATTTATATAAAAACGAGGGGAAGAGAGCAGAGGGAAGCAATTAGCTCCACACCAGGATTAGAACGCAACCTCTCTCTGAGTATCAAAATCCTTTTTACTAATTTTTCTACAAAAAATCCTCATTGGACTGCCCAAACTGCTCTCGATCCAACTCCAAATACTCTCTATTATACACCCTATTTACTAAAAATTTATAAATAGACAGGGCTCCGTTTCCAACCAAACTACACGCATCAATGGATCACCACATAAATATGGGTTTCGTCTTCCCTGAGGGCTCAATGAGTACTCTAACATGGAATTTTAGTTCTAAGTTAGCACTAATATCTCGCACAATATTTCCCCTATACTCCAAGTAGAGGCGGTTGATACACAAATACACAAAATATTTAAAATTATAACGCTACAAACAAAACATAATATCAAAATATAAAAAATACAAAATTATATCACAAAAATACAAAATGACAAAACAAACAACAAAAATAGATAATTATAACAAAAAAAAACTAAAATACTAAATACTAAATAAATACTTTTTAACTCAATTAAAGAAGGATTCTCAATTTAAATTCTTCTGATTATTCTTTAGGCTTTTTCCCCAGCTGAAAATATGGCCTGGCCAGATTTAGGCAAAATTAGGAACAAGCTGGTAATGCCTGGTGGCAACATTTGCTGTCTGAAAAAAATTGATGGGATATATGTTCGCCCTTTACTGACGAGGGATCAGAGATCGCGACAAAAATCCTGTTTAATCAAAAAAAGAAAATACTTGAAAACGATAGTAGACGGGTGTACCTAAGACACAGGGAAAAAGGGGAGCCTTTTCTAAACGATGCTGTAGCTAAGGCAGACCCGGCATAAATAAAAATTTTAGGAATAAAAATTTTATAAACACTCGAATTTATTTTTAATAAAGTTTTTAATAAATTCTCGAGTTTATTTTAACGCTCGAATTATAAAAAAAAACTCAGTTAAAGAATTTGATTTATTAATTTCAGGTCAAGATAATATACTTGGCGACGTTCTTATTTCGTTGATCAGTGAAACATAATTTAATGACAGTATTGCCAATATTATGATTAATAAGCAAGGAAAATTCGAAATTTTTCATAAAGATAGCAAAAATCAGCAAGGAGTAGGTGTTTGTGCTTTCATTAAAAAATAAATTAATGCTACACCAGTAAGTTTTTTTCTGAAAGATACAAAAATGTAGAGTTCGTCGCGTTTGATATCAAACAAAGAAAAAATTTAAAAATACGACTTGTTTGTCTTTATAGAAAACCTCGAACTTCTACTGATCAAGATTTACTTGAGTTATTCAAAGATATGACAGATAATTTTTGGGTTCACTTGTAATAGTAGGAGATTTTAATCTTCCCGGTGTGGACTGGAGCAGCAATTCTTGTCCAATAACCAAAATGAAAGGGAATGGTTCAATTTTTTCCTCGAACATGGTTTGTATAAACTAATAAAGAACCAATGAGACATAAAATTATTCTTGATCTTGTCTTAACTAACGACCCTAAAGTATTACTCAAAATAAAATCATGCCTGATTTTTCAACGTCGGACCACCATTTCGTTCATTTTTTACTTAATTACGCTTCTAGTGTAGAAACCTATGAGTGCAATAAACAGCAAAAATGGATACCTGACTTTACTAATGGCGATTATGAAATGTTCACTTTATTTTTAATGTCAGTAAATTGTGATCATTTATTTTCGCTTTGTTCAACTATTGAACAATACTGCCAGTGTTTTAAAGATATTCTTTTTGAAGGAATTCGTTTACATGTTCCACTTATTTCAAAATTTCAAAAAAAACATCAATAAAATTACATACAAATAAAAAAACTCCAAAACAAAACACAAAAAATGTGGCGTAAGTACAAAAATCGAACTGATAAAACCGAGTATAAAAAGCTGTGCACAGAATATAAACAATTAGCAAAAAGTTGTAGCTTAAATTTAGAAGAAAGGATTTTAAATTCAAAAAAATTAAATAATTTTTATAAACTTGTCAATAACAAAATAAAAAGTAGAGAACAAATTCCATCATTAATTAGCAGCTATGGTACTCATATTATAAATGATAAGGAAAAAGCAGAAGTATTTGCGAAGTACTTCAGTTCAGTATTTACCCAAGATGACGGCAAACTGCCACTATTTACTGTGGAAAAAAATGGAATTTTAGAGCATATGACTTTTACTGTTAAAAATGTTCTGTCTGCCATTAAAAAACTTCCAAACAAACTTTCTAAAACTCCAGATGAGTTTCCAGCCTTTTTTAAACGGCTGTCAAAAGTCATCGCCCATCCGTTTGCTACATTATTTAAAAAATCTTTTGATAAAGGAGAATTACCGTTAGATTGAAAAATTGCTATAATTATTGCCATTTTTAAAAAAGGTTTAAAAAAAATGAAGAAAATTACCGCCCAATATCTTTAACTTCTGTTGCCTGTAAATTAATGGAGCGACTGGTTAAAATTGAACTTTAAGCCTTTTTCATAAAAATTTTGTCAAGGTGCCAACACGGCTTTAAGGCTAATAGTTCAACTATTACTCAGTTGCTTGAACCAATGAATGACTGGTCATTAGACCTAAAAAATAAAAACAAAAAAAGATTGTCGTCATTTATCTAGATTTTGCAAAGGCTTTTGATACAGTTTCACATGAAAAACTTTTGTATAAGTTGGAATCTTATGGAGTTACGGGACGGTTTTTAAAATGGATAGAATCATTTTTGATTGGTAGAATATTAACGACATGAAGTCATCAACATATTCCGTCAAAAGCTCAGTTCCGCAAGGTTTCATTCTTGGTCCGTTTTTATTTTTAATTTACATTTGTGTATTGTCGTTGATAACGATATTGTCGATTGTGTTCTTCATTCCAAAATAAAGTTAGGACGAATTGAAAAATGGTCAACGCAGTGGCAGCTTCAACTTGCTGATAATAAATGTGAAGTGATGCATATAGGACTTGCAAAACATATGTTGAAGTTTGACTATACTATCAGTGATAAGATTCTTGCAAAGACAAATTTAGTTAAGGATCTCGGAATTTATGTATCAGATACTTTAAATTTTTCTAAACATTGTGAATTAATTGTGAAAAAAGTATTTAGAATTTTTTCGCTAAATTTTGAACATTTGCTACTAGTTCAGTAAAAAACCTACTTCAAGCTTATGTGACATACGTTTGTCCAGTATTGGAATATGGAAGTGTCGTTTGGAAACCTCACGTAAAAAAAGATATTGCATTGTTGGAAAGAGTGCAGCAATGTTTTACAAGAAGAATTTTTAAAAGGTGTAAATTATCATATATTGCCTGTGAAGATAGATTAAAATTTTTAAAACTTCAAAAACTTATCGACCGACGCTTTATAGTGGATCTTTTAAAGTAAAGTCATACATTCAAAAACTAACATTAAACCTAACGTTTTTTCTATTTTAATCCTAATCCTACAAGAAGACATTCATTTAAATTAAAAATAAAAAAAAATAGAACAAATGCTAGAAATAACTTTTTTTGTAACAGAGTGGTTTCAAAATAGAATTCTCTATCGGAACAACAATTTTCAGCTAGCTCACTGAGCATATTTAAAAATAGTCTTGGTAGTGGTCCTTTTTAGTGCTTATCTTTGATAAGCCTTTAGACTACCTCTATTAAACAATGTTTTCTCATTTTTTTTGCTTGTTGCAATCGTGATCGGCTCGCAATACTGTAACTATGATTTTGTTGGTTTTCTAGAACATACTTTTGACTTCGACTTGATTAATAGTTTTTTCTAAAACCTCATGAAATTGGAAATTAAAAAAAGTCTGTATATTTTTTTGGGAGTTAATACCTAATTTTTTGAAACAAATATGCAGAAATTTAAGGAAATATTAAATTATCTCACTTAAACAATAAATAAGTGTGGAGTGGTTTATATGGGGAATAATAATCCAGAATTACCAATTTTTATAAACGGCAAGCAACTAGAAGCTAGTAATGAAGCGCGAGACCTTGGTGTGTATGTTTCAAAAAATTTAAAATCCTCATTTCATTGCAGAAATATTGCTAAATCTGCGTTTAAAGTATCTAACATAATATTGAGATGTTTTCAAACAAAAAACCTTAACGGCTTAATAACTGCTTATAAAGCATACGTTAGTACAATACTCCAGTATTGGCTCCGGTATGGTCGCCCTATCTTTTAAAAGATATAGATTGTATAGAACAAGTTCAACGCAGTTTTACCAAACGATTGTTTGTTAAATGTGGTCTTGAACGTTTAAAATACTTAAATATCCAATCTCTTGAAGAACGTCGAATTCATTCTGACTTAAAACTTTGCTTTTCTATTGTAAACAACCTAACAAATTTGGCATTTTCAAAATTTTTTCAATGGGGAGATTACTTTAGTCGAAATGATCACAACCGTAAGCTAAAAATAAACAAAGCTAAAAAAGATGTATATTTTAATTCATTTCCAATACGGGTAGCAAAATACTGGAATATATTACCTCAATATATTGTTAATTCACAATCGATGAATAGTTTTACCATGCAGATAAAAAGATTTAATTTTAAAAATTTTATTAAATTTGACAGGTACATGTGAAGAAGCCTTATCGGCTCTGTGTATCCTTCCCTTTATTTTCAAATTCCATTTTAAAACCGCAATAAAAAAAGTAAATTTTGATAAATTTATCAAACTCGACAGGTTCATATGAGCAGCCTTCGGGCTCTGTGTTCCCTTCCCTTTATTGAAACTCAATTCAATATCCAGTATGTTGTTCACTCAACGAAACTTTTTGATGTATTTTAATTGTATTTTTCCTTTTTTTGTACAATTCGACTTGTGTTCATAATGTACTAAAATGTTTCAATAAAGCTTTTTCATTCATTAATTCAAACATGAAATAATGTTTTTGATTTGTTGTGTTGCAACCGTAATCGGTTTGCAGTTGTGATACTTTTGTTTTGTTGTTGATTTTTACTGGAATAAAACTTTGACTTTGACTTTGAATAAAAAAAGATTTCTTGAAAAAAATTGAGCAATTAAAACCATTTCAAGATTTCTAAATAAAGTTCTAAAATAGGACGAATAAAATAGTTAACATGCGTTTTATGAATCGGTAGGATGACAATAAATTTTGATTACAGTAGATTTGTTAGAACCAAAATATAACATAAACTGTGGAGAATGTTAAAACGTGTAAAAAGAAAGAAATTGACGAGCTAGTTCGTTTCTTTGATCAAAGTAGTAGATATTTCTATATTTGAATTAAAAACGTCACATATTTCTCTTTAAAAATTGCTGAATTTAGCTAAAGTATCCACGAAGAAAATTGTTTTAAAAATTATCTTTTAAATAAAAATTAATATTTTTTTGCATATATAAAACAGGGAGTCACTAAAATTATGTTTAAACACTGTAAAAATAAATCTTAATTTGAAACAAGTTTAAATGCATTTGATTCATAATGAATTAAGATATGTAGTTTTTGTGGTTTAGAATGCTTAAAGTTTGGTTTTCAAAAATAAAAAAATATCTAATTATTATTTATTTGTCTTTTTTCTGCTGTAAATTAGAATTCAAATGAAATATGCAATCTTAGAAATTAAACTATTTGTAATCATGGTATGACTAAAATCTTTCGGGCTGATTTTTAAGCGTTTTGTTTAGGGAAAAAAATAAGCGTTCAATCTATAAAAAATATAAAAAAGTTGTATATAGATAAAAGTTGTATATAATGTTTTCTTGCACGTGATGCTTTCCCAGAAAACGAGTAGTTACTGATGGAATTTAATTTTAGCATTAAAATTGAAATAATACTGAAATTCAAGATTTTGTTTTTTTCACAGATTTATAGATAACCATTTGAAAAAACTTCAATTGTTTGACACTTTGCATACCACAAATGTTTCACAGAAATTTTTACCGTCGAAAATTTTAATTGTCATTTTATAGATTGAATTGAAACAATTTGCTTTAAAATTTTTTTTTAAGTGGTCATTTTTTTAAAACGAAAAGATCAATCCATACGATAAATATACATATAATTTTGTAAAATGAAAGTTTTAGCTATACAATATTGCAGATATTGAACAAATTAACACACATCTAAAGATTTTTTCATTCACATGATTCAAAAACTACAGTGTTGAAATGGTGTTGAAAAGTCACAAGCAGAGAAATTGGAGACGTCGGAAATACGAACTTGGAGCCATGAACAATGAAAATTCGGAGCCTTTTTGCGTTTAGATTTCGGTTTCCATTAGGCTTAGGTGTAAGTTTTAAAGAATTTTAATTTTTGCTTTAAGTTCTCAACTTACGGCTCCAAGTTTCCTATTTTTGGCTGCAATTTATTTAAGTTCTATCATTCTCAAATTGTTAAACGTTGAATATTTTATTAAGCAGTTTAATTGTATTTTTTTATTTTTTTATCTTGCACACAATAATAATATTTCTTAAAAATTTATGACTCAACAACAAAAAACCCCTCTCCTACTTTCTACTTTTATACATAATCTGCCTGCCTCCTATCTTCCTTCTACGTTACTTTTTACATATGTATGCTTAAGCGCGATTTTGGCTGCTTGCTAACTGCATTCACCATGCTGCCTACCTCCAACCTGCCGAAAGTAGCTTTGAGAACCGTCGTTATTGGGTTAATGGAAATAAATAGATGTGGGATAGAATAATAATTTTTATTATTTTTATTGTTATTGTACAAATTATTATTGCATAGACAAGCGCAAAAATTCACAATATTTTAAAAAGACAACTAAAAGTTACACGCAATTCTAGCAAAAGCCAAAACAAAGTTTAAAAAAAAGAATTATATTAAAACGGAACAGCATGAAGATAAACAAACTTCAAAATCTAAAAAGGCCAAAAATGCTAGAAAATACTTAAACGAGTCCTTTTAAACCAATAAAATTAAAAATACATATTAACCTGTCTAATAACAGAAATCAATTAAAATAATAAAAAAACAAATGATTATGAACACTTTTGTTAGCGTGTATTCTTTTACCTGTTGGCAAAAATAAAGTTTCACATTGCTAATGGCGTTTAATGAAACTTTCCAGCATTTGACAGCTGTTATTATAAAGGTTTGTGTGGAGTCATCCATCAGGGAAATTGTAAAATATCATATGTACTGAACTCAATCACAAAAGTATTTTTACAAGAATAAATATTCTCCTATTCCATTTAATTTCCATTTGATTTTTACTGTTTCGCTATTTTGTGACTTAAAACATCTGATTGAATAAATTGATATTTAAAACAAAATAATTAGAATTAAAGCTTGTTTTAACGGAAAGCGACATCTTATAATAAACAAAAGAACTGTCGATAAAACGTTTATTGAATACATTTAAAACGTGACGTTTCGATTGTTACAAACAATCATTATCAGACAGATAAAACACTGAAACAAAGATTATATCGTATAAATTTATAAACGAAAAAGAAATATAAAGAAATAAATATGAAGAAAGAAATACACAGCAGACATACTTATAAAAATTAATGCTTTCATAATATAGTAAAAATATAATAGATTTAGATAAAACAAGAAAATTAATTTAAACAAAACGCTTTTAGTTTTGATAAAATTTAGAGCAAAACTTAATTATTTAATAAATATTTCTTAAATACAAATTTTATAAATATAAAAACAACCTAAATAATACACTTAAAACGTTTAAAACTCCCTAAAGCAAAAACACGATTAGAATAATATTAAAAGCCAAAAAGGGGGATAAACTACAAAAGTTTTTTGAATACGTGTATTAGAAATGTAAATTTAACTAAAATTGAAAATTTTGAGTTAAATCAAAAAAAACTTTTGGATGTTGATTAAAATATACGAAAAACGATAACCAGATTTAGAAGAAAAATGATTATAGTTTAAAGAACAAAAAATAAATAAAACTTTGCAAGACGGCGATAAAAGAGTGCTGAAAAAAAAAGTTGATTAAAGGTAAAAAACGTTAATTACTGTACATGATTAAACTACCAAAAACTTTGGATTAACACACAGAAACTTATAAAACGTTGACACATACAAAAGTTTTGAGGAACAAATAAGCAAAAAAAGGGCTTGTAAAATTGGAAAATGACAGAAAAGGTAAACCAAATAAAATATGATGCAAAAAAGAGATAAAAACACCCAAAAAAACTACCCAAAAATTTTTAAAAAAGATAAAGCGCGTATAAACATGAAGTGACGTTTTTGTTAAGAGCCGGTTTTTCTTGATTAATAAGAAGACGTTCTTTTATAAATAAATTAAGTCATTCTTAGCTTAACACATAATTGTAAACTTTTTAAGATTCGCAGAATAACCACAATTTAAAACGTGATCCAAAATCGCTGACTCCTTATGTGCGGTTAGTTTTCCCGTTAAAGGGCTTATTCCAAGATGCTCGGATGCTGTGGTATGTAAATGACGAACTGATTTACCTATGTATTTGGTATCAATGCATATACCATTGATTTAAAACTTTATACGATATAATTTTTTTAGTGTTTTATTGGTCTGATGATGTAACAATGGAAACGTAGTGTTTTACTGTAACAATTGAAACCTCACGTTTTAAATTTAAATTTTTTGAAATTAAATTTTTCTATTTCATTTTTATATTGCCGATTTAGACAATTGTACGCTGCTTTTATTATAAGGTCCGATGGTCCGTTTTCTTTTTACAAAGATTATTTTCTTATTTTATTATCTTAATGTATCTTCGGTAATTAATTTTGTTCATTTTATACTTTTTCTCTAAAGGTAAAAAAAGATTTATTGCTTCGTCGAAACAAAACTTTACTATGTTCAAATGCATATTAGCAGTTACACTCGCTGAAATACAGTCCCGAGCAGAAAAAAGGTAGTTTTCAGACGCGTTGGGCATAAGCGTATGGACGCATAGGCGTTGTGGCGACAAGTTCCATAAAAAAAGAAAATAAGAAATATTTGTAAGTGGACTATAATGTAAGTGGTATTTTGGCTGGCTCGTTTGTTTATATAAGACATATTTTTTGTTTTTTTTTATTTAATATAAGATATATTTTAAGGGTCCTCAAAATATCCTATAGTATTTGTTATCACGTCATATCTACTTTTTTATACTGTGTAATTTTTTCATGGGGATGTGACTTCTTAAAAATATGTACTGCAAACTAAATTTCAATAACTTGTCTGCACGTATCAAAAGCCGCGTTTAAAAATACAAAATCTCATAAAAAACGACTAAAAAACTTGGAATATAAAACGCTAAATGCAATATGACCTAACTTTGACGTAACACATTTTATTTACTCCAACAAATCTATTCCAAAAAAATTTTTTAAAAAATTATACGAAGCTTATTTTTAATTAATTATTTGTGATTTCAATCGCTTAAAAATCTGTAAACTTGTTTTAAATAAAAAAAACATCCAAATTATTTATTATATTGTCATATTATAATGAATAAATTAATGCAGAAAGCAAAAAAAAGCCAACATGAAAAATTAAGAGCAAAAAATGGCATAATTGTTTTTATTTTCATTTTATTTATATCAATAAATCAAATTCAATCAAATCAAATCCAAATTATTTATTATATTGTCATATTATAATGATTATATTAATGCAGAAAGCAAAAAAAGCCAACATGGAAAATTAAGAGCAAAAAATGGCATAATTGTTTTTATTTTCATTTTCTTTATATCAATAAATCAACTGTCTGATTAAAATTAATAAAAAAACGTCCCAAAAATTGTTAAAACGTTATGATCTAATTCAAAAACTTAAATAAACAGAAATTTTAGTGTCCAAACTTAAAAAAATAACTAATACAACGGGATATCATCTTAAATGAAAAAGTTCAACGCACATTTACAAGGAGATTGTTTAAAAGATATGGACTAAGATACTTAGATTATGATGGTAGACTGAACTTTTTTGGTTTAACTAAGCTACAAGGTCGTCGTGAAATTTCTGATCTATGTGATACTTATAAAATACTTCCTGATAAATCACGTATTAAGTCAGAAGATTTTTTTAAATTAAATCAGAACAATACAAGAGGACATTTCTTAAAACTTAAAGTTGAAAAATTTCAAACAATTCTCGAAAAATTTTTTTCACTAACCGAGTGGTTTCCAAATGGAACACTTTATCAGAGCTGCAAGTTTGCAGCTGCATGCTGCAAATGAGTAAAAGATAGTTCCAATGATGTATAAGTAGATAGTTCCATGTAAAAGAGGTATACATTCCACAATGTTTTATTAAATATATTTAAAATAAAAATAAAAATGAAATATGAGACTTCATTTTTATTTTATTGCTAAGACACATTTACAGCCCTAATAAGAGCGCGCCCTAATTAGGACGTGCCCTATTTGGGGCAGTTCATGTTTTTTTTCTTTATTATTAGTTATACATTTATCGTTTTTGTTATATATTTGTATATTATTAACAAAAATTCACAGTTAAATTTAGCTTGAAGCTACTATAAACGCCTAGCTTTCACCAGCAAAAAGCTTTAAAAACTCCTGTTGCCAATGTTTCGCTGGGTTCGACCTAATTTAAGCGTCAGTGATAAAGGCATTTGCTTATAAATTATCTGGTTTTCTTTCACTGGTGATTAAAGTTTTTTTGTATCCCACGTTTTTAAAAGTATAGTCCACTGGGGCACTGAGGCAGGATGGAGCAGGTTTTCCGGACAGCAAATTTCCCGCTGGAGATAGGTGGAGGCAGGTAAAAATGGTTTTTCCCAACCGAAGCCCCTGTCCTTACCAGCTTATGGTTCTCTTTACATGTGTTGATGTTCAACGAATATGCATACCTAAATATGCAAGTTAAACTAAATCTATATTTTTTGAAATTAAACTTACCACTATTGCTTCTAATGCAGACAATAACTCCAATAAAAAACATTAATCTACCACATTTATTCATTTTTTAATAAAAATAAAAGTAAATGTCTTTTGATTTATGTTTATAAAAAATTTTAAGTAGTTTTAACCACCAAAAAAATAACAAATTTTGTTCCGGGTAAACCAAGTAGGGTTATAATTGTGACGAATATTACTAGAAAAGCCCTTATATATTATAAATCAATTAGTATTTTATTCCAATAAAAATTGTAGAAGAAAATTATAGACGTTAGTTTGCATACTTATTAATTTTAATTTAATAAACAATTCAATTGATAAAATAAACAATTTTAATTTTTTACACCATGATATCAAACGGTGGCATTTTATGACTGAAAGCCTAATTTATATTGTCCTAATTTCATTATGAAGAAATTTTTTTTAATCAGTAATATTTTTTTAGTGCATAAGTAATGTTTTGTTACTAAAAATAGCGTAAAACATATGAAATTGCATAATTCTTTTAAATGCTATTCTAACATAAAACTGCACTATGAAATATCAATTAAAATGATAATTTTTTAATACATTTTTTTAATTTTTTTACAAAAACAATTTTAAACATTCTAAACCACATTTTTTGTATTTCGTTTTTTTTTAATTAAAAACAGAAAAAAAAATTTAAAATAGAAAAAACTATTTAACAATAAATGACATTTAGTTCTGGATAAATAATATTTTCAAATCAGTATTTAAACTTATTTTTGTGACTCCAAGATTTATAAATGCAAAAAATTTTATTAAATGTTATAAAACAACCAAAATATACACGTCAGAATTTTAAGTACCCTCAAAATGTCATTGTGTCGTTTGTGATCACATCATATATGTTTTGCTCCGTGAGAATGGTTGTTGGAGGAGCAAAACAGGGCTTTAAATTGAAGGTGCGACTATGGCTAAAAGAATGCCACGCAGGTGGGTTATTAGAAAAGCGCGGGAGCTTTATTAGATAAATGCGGGCGTACCTTTATGCAGACGGTGTACTTTTATGCGCGCAGGATTCCTTCCGTTTTAACAATGGATTTTGACCAGCGTGATAAAAAATTAAACAAAAAATTATTTTTTTTGGAAAAAAAATATTTTTGAAATAAATTAATGCCTCTAAATCAATCAATTACGTTAATATTTATTAATTTTAATACGATTTAACACTCACCACACCGTGCTTCCTAATAATAATCAAATGTGAGCAGAAATTTTTACACAACTACTGAAACATCGGTTTTTCTGATTGTTTTTTTTTTATTTAAGTCCCACAACAATTGACCAAAGTCACATAAGGAATAATTTTCATACGGTTTGGTTGAAAAGTGTGTAACTGTCAATCTCAATCTAAACATCTTAATATTTTTGAAAAACCGCGCAAAAAATGCTGAAAACGTACTATAGTTCAAATAAACATTACACCAAAGGACAAATCAGGTGCGTGCAAACCCAAATTGTGCTTATGAAATATTTCTTATGTGACTTTGATCAATATCAAAAAAATTGGCTGAACCGGAACATAATGCAAAATGGCTCGCACTGGCTACAGGCGCGTTTTGGAAAAAATCTTGCCTTCTTGACCCAAGTCTTGGCTTAAAGAATCACTGTCACAATTAAAAAAATTTTTTTAATACTAAACGGATCCAGATAAAATTTGGAAATGTTGTAGCTTGTGTTCTAAGAAAGCTAAATACCAAATTTAAAGCAAATCGATTCAATATTAAAAAAGTTAATAGCAATCGGCGATATAGACAAAATGCACCACACACAAACACCACGCACCACGCACCAAACAGAGCAATGGACGGAAAATCCGGTAAAACCACCAGGTATATTTTATGTAATACCAATTAACCGAGTATAATGCATTGATAGCAAAAATATATAACATAATAATAAAGGAAAAGTATTTGACTTCATATATTTCTCAGACACAATGACTGCTCTTATTAGGACGCGCCCTTATTAGCACACCATGGCTCTAATAAGGGCGCGCCCTTATTAGCGCACTTATCGATTTTCAAAAAACAAATAAATTTATAAGTCTGTTTTATGCGACGATTATTGTATCTGCGATGGCTCAGTTGTAGTAATTCGGACTACCACTGAGCAAGTGACGGTTTCGAATCCCTTGGACGGTACGTATTTTTTATTTTTTTATTTACAAAAAAATTTCAATCTTTTTTTTTGTTTTATTATTTTTCTGTTAATTTCACATGAGAAGCCCACCAAAAAAATAGTCATCTTGCTTTTTAATGATAAGATTTACTTGTGTATTAAATAAAATGCAAATAGTCTTGATTAAAGGGAAAAAAATATAAGCAAGCACGGAACAGTTGTTTTTTAAGAAAATTGATTTTACTACTACAGAGAGTCCTAATTATTTAGGGTCATACCATAATTTTTAGCAAAATAAACTTTTCACACCTTTTCTGTTTGAACAAAAAATAAATTGGAATGCTAAACCACTTATTTGTTATGGTGTACCAAATGCAATAAGTATAATTTCCAAAACACAATAACAAAAAACGACTATTTTTTGGTGGGCTACTCATGTTACAAAAAAATAATAACACAAAAAAATAAGATTGACAATTTTTTGTAAAAAGAAAAATTTTAAAAAAATGTACCGTCTGCGGGATTCAAAACCGTCACTTGCTCAGTGGTATCACTAATTCCGAATTCCGAATCACTACCATTGAGCCATCGCAGCTACAATAACTATCGCATAAAACAGATATAAATAACATCTTATAAATAACTTTTTTTTGAAAATCGATAAGACCACTAATAAGGGCGCGCCCTTATTAGGGCCATGGTGTGCTAATAAAGGCGCGCCCTAATAAGAGCAGTCAATGTGTCTGAGAAATATATGAAGTCACATATTTTTCCTTTATTATTATGTTATATATTTTTGCTATCACTGCATTATACTCAGGTAATTGGTATCACATAAACTACTCCTGGTAGATTTACCTGGATTTTCCGTCCGTTACTGTGCGTTTAGTGTGTGGTGCGTGGTGTTTGGTGTTTGTCTGTGGTGCATTTTGTTTATATCACCGATTGCTTATAACTTTTTTAATATTGAATCGATTTGCTTCAAATTTAGTATTTAGCTTTCTTAAAACACAAGCTACAACATTTTTAAATTTCATCTGGATCCGCCCAGTATTAAAGTTTTTTTTTTATTTGTGACAGTGCTCTTTCAAGCCCAAGTTAGGAAATTAAAGTCGATACTAAAAGTGGTTAAAACCTCCGCCTAAGCGCAAGGCCAAGGCCCAACCCTTGGGTTAAGCCTAAGCCCAAATTTTTGTTTTTTTTGGGTTTCAAGTTTGCATTTTTCCAAGTTCTAAATTTCAAAAATTTATCAACGCCTCTAAATTCGCTATTTTTCAGGGTTTCTAAATGTTTCGAAATTCACCAATGGCTTCAAGTTTTCTACTTAATGCTCTAAATTTCCCATACCAATATCACCATAATGCCACACCGTGAGAGGTAGGAAAAAAAGAATTGGGAACAACTCGCTCCCTACACTTCGCTCCCGGGACAATTCGCTCCCAGGACAATTTGCTCCCTGGACAATTTTTTCCCTGGACAGTTTGCTCCCTGCCCAATTCGCTTGCGGGATTTTTTATAAACGCAATTTTTACAAAACAGTTCTTTGCAAACAATTCACTCTCTGGACAATTCGATCCCTATTCATCAATTAATCAATCAATTTTTATTTTGCCATGTATATACAATCACAGGAGAAACACAAAAGCTAGTAAAAATACTGCACTTAGACTTGTATCTACCTATTGAAACAAATATAAATATAATTATAATATCATAAAAAACAAATAACGTGCCCACCCATCACACCAACCAACCATAAATATACAAAAAAGCTGCCAGCATTATGTTTCTGAAAAGATTCCGGACTCCATCAAAAACACAACACAAACGGCAACCCCAAACCTGCATTGCAGGGTAAAATTGCTATGATGGGTAAACGAATAATTGAAAAACAGTTAAAAAAATAGAAAAAAAAACAATTGGTTACTTTGAAACAACTGTTGCAGTACATTAGGATCACGTAATTTTCTATAAAAACTTCACCTACTTTGCTCACAAAAATTACTATTTAAACAATTCCACAACCTTATTGACTGTCTATGTGCAGAAAAATCAGTGCGCATAAAATGTTTTTGAAGTAACATATATTCATTTGTATTAACACGAAGTCAAGCTTCTCTTTTTTCAAAGTCAAAGTTTATTTCTAGAAAAAAAACAACATTGTGTAAACACCAAAAAAAATTGCAAACCAATTACGGTCGCCACAAATCACGAAAACATTTTTTTCCTTCTAGAATATGGTTTAAAGGCTTCCGAAAAAAGCACTAATTGCAGCCATCCTCAAACCAAGTAAGTACGGTCAACAGCTAGTTTAAAAAACATTTTAAACAATAATTTTTTTTAATTATTTTTTTAATCTATGTAATATTTATATTAATTTTTATTTTCATTATTATCTCGACGCTAAACACAACACCTAATGTGACTTATTTAGGCTAAAGTTTTTATAAAGAATTAATCAGCTGGCTGAAGTTTTTTCTTAAAGGACCCAAAAGAAGTAGCTGGAATTTGTTCTTCAGACAATGCATTTCAATTTTTAACAACTCGGTTACAAAAAAAATATTTTCTTGCATTAATTCTGTTTTTTTGAACTTTTAGCTTTAAAGAATGACCTCTGGTGGGATTTTGAATTAAACTAAAAAACATTATGGATTAAGACTTTTTTGTTTGTTTAAAATCTTCTAGCATTCAGATAGATCAATATTATTTTTTCGGTCTTAAAGTGTGGACAGATGTAAATGCTTAACACGTTCTTGGTATGTTTTATATGATTTTTTGCACCTTTTGTAAAGCCGTCTTGTGAAACTACGTTTCACGTTTTCAATGAGTTTAATGTCTTGTTGTAAAAAGGGATTCCATATCACGCTTGCGTATTCCAAAGTTAGCCTAACATATAAAGTAAAAAGCTTTTATTAAATTTTGTTCTGAACTTGATTTAAATGTCCTGAAAATCAATGGTGTCGTTTTAAATGCCTTTTTAGCAATAGTTTTACAATAATCAGAAAATTGAAGATTTTTTGAAATGTGAACTTCCAAATCTTTTACTAAGCCAGTGTTAGATAATTCGTTACCGTCTATAGTATAATCATGTTTATTATTTTGATTTTTTGTTGATATATGCAAAACCTCACGTTTAGTTGCAAACAATCTTAATTGCCAAGATTTTGTGCACTAAGAAGAGAAAAGTCCTTTTCTTGAGGCTTTCTTAGGTCATAGTGATAACAGTAAATAAGTCTAGAACTAAAACTGGCTGCAGTCATTCCAACTGAGAGAATTTCGCTTTTTCTTTGTAGATATTCGTTAAGCAATAGATAATTATTGCTAATCATTTTTAAAGCTGAATAGAGGGATTTTTCAAGTTTGAGCCGATCTTTCAAAAAAAATTGGAGAGTAAATCGCCAAACCATAAGACAAATAAGGAAATATTGTACTAAAAAATATTTGGTTTAAAACATTGGAACTAATATTTTTTCCAAGAGTTTTGGTCAAAGCACCATTAGACTTTTTTAAAGACGCATTTTTATCTCAACATGTCTACTCCAAGAGAGACGTTCATCCACAAACAAACCTAAGTATTTATAGCTTTTTACTCTTTGAATTGTTTACTGCCTAGTTGGAGATCAATACTTAAATTTGTTCTTAATTTGCTACTGAAATAACTAAATATATTTTTTACTTATACTAACCGTTAAATAACGATTTTTAAAATATTCATTTATTAACTGTATATCATTGTTTAAAACAATTTCATCCTGAATAGTAATTATGGGCTTGACCAAACAAAAATCGTAAGAATAAAGTATTAGTTTGGAGTGAGGAGACAACACTACAGATTGTAAACCATTACAATATGCAATGTATAATAATGGTCCTAATTTAGAGCCCTGAGGCACCCCACTTTTAGCTGGTTTTTTTTTGCGATAAACTATTTAAAACTTTGACTTTAAAAGTACGCTCAGAAAAATATGAATTAATATACGACAATAAGTTGTTACTGACACCAAACTCTTCGCCTAAACATTTTATAAGATTTTTATGAGGAACAGAATCGAACATTTTGATATTATCAAAAAATACAGATACAAATTGTGAGGGAGATCCATTTGCGCGACAAAACTCAAAACCATTGCAAATGTATTGTTCAAATATAATCAAAACGTCGACAGTGCTATAACATTTTTTAAAATTAAATTGTATGATAGTAAGGAGAGGATCTAAAAAAGCCTTAAGATTTCAATAATATGTGCTTCACATATTTGTGATACAACACTAGTTATAGATATTGGCCTAAAATCGTGAACAGATATGTCATTAAGCTCTATAGACAGTTCGCTTCCTACAGCTCATTTTCTTACGTTTGTATTTAATAATAATAATAATTCTTTATTAATACATTTCAACTTTTTCACAAAGGAAAGTACAATTAAACACACAACAAATACATTTTAAAATTACATCAAAATAGAACTAAAAAATAATTTCATCACTATACATAATAAGTTGTCTTTTGAAGAAAAATTTTTTAAAAACGTGTAAAACGGTAATATGTGGTTAAAACAAAAAAAAATCTAAATCCAAAATCCTTCGAAGTGAATAATTGAAATCGCAAAATAGAGGGAAGAGAACACAAGAGCCCAAAGGCTACTAAATGTGTCTGCTAAATCTTAAAAATTTTTCAAAATTTTCAGTTTTTATTTTTATTTTAAAACTTTTTAAACTGCCAGAATTTACAATACTTTGGGATAACGTATTCCAATATTTTGCTGCCCTTAATGAAAAGGAATTATAAAAAACATTTTTTTTTTTGGCACTAGGAATATGCAATTTTTTATCATGATCATTTTTTCCAAGATAATTACCCCACTTAAAAAAATCGTCAAATGAAATATCACTACAATTATTTATAATGGAGTAGGTAAGATTTAAATCAAAAAATATTCTTCTTTCTTCTAATGACTTTAAACCCAGAAAGTTTAGTGCTATTATGGTCGCTGTTAAAACGTGGTTCAGTCATATTTACATTAAAAACAAAAGTTTCGTCATTACTAAAAACAAGGTCAAGATAATTCAGATTAAGTGAAGGCTTATTTACCAGCTGCTGAAAAGACTCTTCCATAAAAGCAGATGCAAATAAATTATTTAAAACTCCATTTGTGGAAGTATTACATATCCAAAACTTCTCTGTCATGTTAAAATCTCCGGTGATTATTACTGGATAGTTTACATTAGATAAAAAACCAATAGCTTTACAAAATAATTCGGAATATTTTATATTACTATTAGGAGGACGGTAAAAACAAACGTTTCTAAAAAGTTTTTCGCCGAGGACGTCAATTGATATCAATTCTAAACAGTTAAATTTTTCAGATAAACTAACTTTACAATTTTCAATGTCTTTTTTAAAAAAAAGGGCAACTCCACCGCCAGCTCGGTTATCTCGGTCATGCCGATACACATTGTAAGATCCGTTAGCATTTATCATGCCTTCAGTAATCTCGGAATTTAACCAGGTTTCACAAAAATTAATTAGATCGTATGTTTTTGAATGCAGAAAATAATTTAATAAGTTACGGTTTTCTGAACTTAGCAAACTTCTAACATTAGCATATTTGCATTTTAAACTAATTGAGCTTTTGTTAATTGTGTCCTTTCCCGCTATGGGTTTGGGTGGTTTAGCTGATCTTTAGCCCTAATCCATTTACCTAATTGTTCATTTAGCACATATTTTACAATAAGATTTTTGTTATTTTCGTGGCGTGCTGAAAAACTTGTGTTAAGGACGCCTTTTTCTCGAAGGCTACTTGTCATATGGTATGCTTTTTTTCGCAGATCAGCCAATTCCGCTGACTTCTTTTGCTGTTCAAACGGCTGTGAAGGACGGAGTGACATTTTTCCCAGGTCGATCTCAGGATCAGCTTTTAAATCATCCCAGAAGCGAAGAAGAATTTCTTTTTCTTCATTCCTTGTTCGCAAGTTTTTTTAAAGCGTAATTTCTACAAAGTTTACTTTTCTCGGGACGATTTGCTTGCTTGCAATTGATTCCTAATTTAAAATTTTAATTTAAATTCTAAATTTAAGTTTCATTTTTATTTTCAATTTGAATAATATTAAAAGAATGCTGCCGTTAAAAAAATTGTTTAACTAGCGATTTTACATTCCGTAGTGTTTTGTTTGCGGTAATTCTGATATTACCAGTTAGAAACGAAAGTTTTACTTTAAAAAAAAGCTAAAAAAACCATAAACATACTAAAAACCATTTCGTTTTTTATATACACACTTCGTATAAATTTCCTAATTTTCCGTTGTTAGAAAATTTGTGAAAACCACCATACATCAAACAACCATATACCAAAATTAATGCTTAGTAACTATTTTTTGGATGTTTTGCGCTTTGTTTTTATTTAATATTTTCGATTTATGATTTTCTTTCCCTCCACGCTAAAAAATATTGTTACATTATTTAAAGCAAAAAATGCCTTTGTTTGTTTATTAATAATGGCACTAGGAAGAAATACATTCTGCATAATATCTTTGGAAAAAATGACTTCAGAAACACTTTTAAATTCATAACAAAAACCTTCCCTAAGCCTAAGCGAAATCTTAAAATCAAATTAATAAAACATAAAAAACCTTTAAAAAAGCCTAGAACATTTTTTTGAAAATGGCGAAACATTTTTTAAGATTCCAAAGATTTTTTTGCAGAAGGTATTTCTTGCAGACACTATAATAAGAATAAGAATAAGAATAAGGCCATAGGAACTGCGTTATATCGGAGACCGTTTCCTAAAGAAAAGCTAATTTGCACCAAATTGTTAATGTAAAATTTTAAAAAATACATCCTTTTTCCAAAAAAATCGTCATTGAATTGTATACAAAGATAAAAATTGTGATAAAAACCGATTAAAAACAGTATTTATAGGCAGCAGTGCGTGCATTTTTTGAAAGTAGTGCTTACATGCAGTACTTTATGCAGTGATTATTTACATGCAGTACTGCATGCAGTACTTACAAATAGTACTTACATGCAGTACTTTATGCACTGTTTATATTTGATTATAGACTAGTTCTGAATTAGCGTCTTTTATTGTACGAGAGAGGGTACAAAAGAAAAAAATAAAATTTAAAAAAATCATTGTTCTTTTGTTTTTTTAGTTTAAACCTATACATAATAAAAATTGCTACACGATTATTTGTGTCACTACAGCTAAAGTGATTTACTCCATCAGTTTGTGCTAAATAAATATTGGTTTTTTTAATTAAATAACAGAAACAATAGTTAGAAATATTCCTAAAATACTTTTTTTTTTGTGAACAATGTCGAATTACCAAAAATAAAGTTGAAATCTGTGCTTTGAAACTAATTTCAACACTGCATAGATTTTATTAATGTTGTGGTTGTAAAACTATTCAAAATTTAAAAATTAATTTCATAAAAGTCCATTCCATACTTTTAAAACCACCATTTTTTTAATAGAAACATTAAAAAAGTTAAACCAGCGCGCCAGTAGCGCTCCCGAAGCGCCAAAAAATCTGAAAATTTCAAAAAATGCTTTAGCTTTTGTAATATTAAGAAGTATCTAAGAAATTTCAGAGGGATGGGGTCGAGATTTTGAATCAATAAATATATAAAATATTTGAAACCATAAAATGTACCAGTCACTCACTGGTTCTCAATTTTCCTGCTTCATATGACTTGCGCTAGTTCTCATTGTACCCTCTTCCTACACTAAAAAACCCTTATTCAAAACTAGTCTATATGCAGTACTGGATGCAGTACTTTAACAGTACTGCATGTGTATTCACAAGCAGCAGTGCATGCAGTACTATAGACAGTACTGCATGCAGTTCTTACATTCAATACTGCATTTAATGCTTACATGGAAAACGGCATGCAGTGCTTACATAAAATAGTGCAGTGATTACATAAAATTGAGTGCAGTGATTACATGCAGTACGTGATTACATGCAGTACTACATGCACTATTTACGTGCAATATTGCATTTAGTATGGCATGCAGTGTTTACATGCAACACTGCATGCAGAGTTTACATAAGATACTACAACCACTGATTAAATGTAGCGCTGCATGCAGTTCTTACATGCAGTACCTCA
>JASAMX010029384.1:0-10856 GCA_030248175.1 Microlaimidae sp. YZB2_3
TTATCTTTTGTAGTATGCAGATCAACCAATCGAAATTTAGCGTGCTTTCGAGGATTGATCTGCATACTACAAAAGATTAGTAGGAGATATCAGATATAGTATTTATCCATTATGGTGACTCCCTATGTCTATTGCATACTTCATGTATAAACTACGGTGTCATTAGTACTAAAGCTAAAGTGCTTTAGTGCTAAAGGGTTTTTTTGGCTTAGTATTAAAGCTAAGGCATGGCTAAACTGAAATTAGCTGGCAAAAGCTCGGCAAAAGGTACGGGCCAGGCAAAACGTTAGATTTTGCCAGGAAAATGAAAAATCAACAAAAAATGATTTGCCAAAAGAATGACCAAAAAAAGTGTTCACCAATGAAAAACATGATTAGTTAATGAGATTTCTATCCATGAAGTGGAGAGGTATGATGGGGTCCTTTAAACTCAAAATTTTGAACCTTCCTCCTAGATAAATATTGAGTTCTCCTTAGAAAAGTTCTCTTTTTTTAATGTGGCTCCCCTCCAGAATTTTAATCTGACACCTCTAAAGTATTTTGTTTTGAAAATCCATAAGACACACCCTGACCCTCTTTTAGATTTCAAAATTTTCCATACATCCTTCCCAGAATTTAAGATGCAATTTACCACTGGTAACCAACCACCTCAACCCCTTTCCTCACTCTTAGCTGTCTAAAAACTATGCTTATTAAACTTGAATATACAATATTTTTACTTTAAAAGAAACATGAGTGAATATTTTAAACAATAATCCTAATTAAAGTGATTAAAACAAATTTTGGTTTTAAGGTGCTATGAATATGGGGTTTTATTTTTTTGTGTTTCTTATTTTTGTTTAAGCATTAGCAAATACTGATTTTTTGCTTTTATGAAGTATTTTTTGAGTTTCTAAGTGCTCAACATTTAAATAATCTTATTTTTATAATTTCATATGGGTATTTTTTAAAGTTTATTATGCAGTAAGCGTTTTTTTAATAAAAAATGTTGGTTAAATGTTTTGTTGCTTTAGATATTCATTTCAGAAAAACTATTCTTGATAGTTAGCCATTTTGATACATCTGTTAACATTTAAAGTTAAAACTGAAATACAGTTACAAGAGCAACTTTAAAATTAACCCTACAAATAATATTTTTAAAATATAAAGCTAAAACCTAATGCAATAAACGTTAAAAAGATCTTTAATGTTGAGTTTTTACCCTAAACTTAACAATGCAATGCCAAGAATCATCTTGAAAAAGGAATAATTTTTAAAATTTAGAAACATTTCCATATTTGTCAGTTTGGCAAAAGCTTCTAAGCCTTTTTTGAGCTTAGTACTAAAGCTAAACAATTTTTGAACCTTTAGTACTAAAGCTAGGGCGCGGCTAAAACGAAATTTCCCGGCAATGCACACCCGTAGTATAAACGGGGTTCCAGTGCAAGGTGCCTATAATCCGCTATTTTTGCTAGTTTGCCTCAGTTTTTTTAACACATTGTTAAATTCTTGCAGTAAAAATTGCTATTTTTTTTGTACTTAATGCAGCTTTTTTGCACTGATTTGTTTTACACAACAAAAAAAGTGAATCCTGTATGTGCAAGTTTTTAGCATTAGAATTCAGAAATTTAGTGTTCAGTTGGACATTCTAAAATGTATTTTAAATTAACATCACTAATAAAAATTATGTCTCATGTACTGAAGGTTCCCTCCCTGTATTAAAGTCCCAAGTTAAATTATTTTAAAGTTTGAGACTTGTGTAAATCAAATGTCACTTTGCAGCATGTATACAATCTTTTTTGTATTAATTTATGTTTATTGTTATGCACATTAAGACCTCAATATTGTCGCATGGCGACATAATAATGACGGCAAGGTGGTAACATACAATAAAAAACTATCGCCGTTTTCTATAAAAAATAGCAATAAAACAATGTAAACTTTAACGTGCCATACTAATAATTTCCTTTAAGCTATGAAATCATGTTATTCGTTATAATTAATTTTTTGTAATAAATAATTTTTGTAAAAGACAGTTAAAGTTTATAAACAATCTGATAAAGCTGAAACCGCATGCAAGCGCAACGATTAACAAAAAGAAATATTGACAAAATTTTAAATTTATATGATGTAATTAGTCTTCTATTATCTATGTTGGTAGACAAAATGTTGTGACAAAACTAAAATTTAAAAAATTGTCAGTACACCACAATATAGAGATATCGCATTCCTGAGAGTCAAAATAATTAATCAGTTTTAAGCTTTGGCAGCTTTCTTTGCCTTTTTGGGGCTCTTAACTTTCTTAGCTGGGGACTTTTTAGCAGGAGATGTTTTTTTGGCTGGAGACTTGGGTTTTTTGGGGCTCTTCGCCTTCTTTGGAGATTTTGCTTTTTTAGGAGAAGATGCTTTTTTGGGTGCTGCTTTCTTCTTGGGACTGCTCTTCTTGGCTTTGGGTTTGCCAGCTAAACAAAAAAAAATAGTAAGGCACATAAAGGAAAAGATTAGTCTAAGAACTATGATAATAAAAAATAGTTACTTTGCTCATTTTGACTGGTCAACCCCTTTGACAACCATGAGCGCAGCCAGGAAAAAATTTTTGGAGTTTAAAGCAATCATTTTTTAAAAAATTTTCTCACATTTTGCTTGGCGCTTCATTTATATAGTCTCAACTCATCATTTACTTTTTTTTTAAAATTTAACCCTTTTATGCTATATGCTTTACAGTAAAACCTCAGTTGAGTTACCCACTCTAATTTAATTAGGGAGAAGAGTCTTTCCCTCTTTGGTGAAAATATGTTGTCCAGCATAAAGATGTCCATGTTATTTTTTACTAATTTCAACCCCCTTTATGATGCTTCCTGAACTATAAGGTTTCCCATAATCTCTTTATTTTAATTATTCTGTGGTTGGGGAGAAAGTTCCCTATTCCAAAAATTTGATATTCTGGCTTCACATTGGCAAATTACTCTTACCAAAAAGGTTGAGCAATTGGAAGATATTTTTTTTTCAACTTTTAAAGGCTATCGGCACTGGTTTTTGTAAAAATGTAAGTTTCCAACCAAAAGATGTCCATGCGATTTTTTTTTCATTTCAACCCCTTTATGACATTTCTTTGGCTATAAGCTTTACAATGATATCTCATTTAGTTCAAACTTTTTGCTGGTTGGGTAAGGTTGTTCCTTTTTAGTGAAAAAGCGTTGTCCATGCAATTTTTTTCTAAATTTCAACATCTTCATGACATTCTGCAGATTGTAAGCTTTGTAATGATATCTCAATTAGCTCAATCCCTTTTGTGATTGGTGAGCTAGGTAACTAACTCCCTTAGGTAATTCCCTTCTTTAATGAAAAAAAAAAACAAAAAAACAGTGTCCAGTATAAAAATGTCCATGTTCATTTTTTCAAAAATCATGATATTCTGGCTTTACATTAAATTCCAAAATCCATAGGGTCCCCCTTTGGTGAAAACGCATTCTAGTATAAAATGTCTATGTAAGATGTTTTAAAATTTCAACCCCCTTACCACATCCCCTGGGGTTTTGGGAACACCCCCAAAAAGGAAAGGTTTAACCCCGTCCCCCACTCAGAAGTGGGGGGAAGAAAAGGTTAACCACCCAATTTTGGAAAAATTAAGAAAAAAAATGTCTTTAATGACTTTTTAACTGCCTTCAAACTAAGTTTTAAGGTCAAAACGAATGTTCTAAACAGTAAAAAGTTAAAAAATGCAATAAAAAGAAATTAGCGTTTTCACTTATTTTTTCTTTGAAATCCAAAAAAAACGATATGGGTAATATGCACTCCAGAAGAATTAATATGGGTTAACCCCCACTCTGGACCAATTTGCCCATGCGTGGTCAAAGGGTCTGATTTACCAACTAAATTTACCAATTTACTAAATTTAGATTTACCAATTTTTTTAAATTATTAAAAGTGTTTTTAGGTTTAACATAAAATTTTAAATAATATTAAAACAGCCTTTTTGACAGTAAAAAAATAATTATACTTCTAAATTGGTTGGGAGGGAGGGGGTCAGCCTTTAAAGGCTGAGAAGGGGGTCAAAATTTTGGCTCAGGGGGTGGACCCCTCTGTTCGGCACCCCTCCGAAGCATCTATGAATACATATACATTATTGGGCAGATCTGCTAGGGGATCCACCCCCCTGGGGTGGAAGGCCAAATTTTTCTTGGATAAGGGGAAGCAAAAAAAATTTGTAAGGGTCCCTAGGAATACATGTCTGCTGCGCAGACATTGGTCTTTATTTATAATATAGGTAACTATTTTTAAATTTTACTCATTCAGTGAACACATGATATTTTTTGCAAAAAAGAGGATTTGTTTTAAAAAGTTTAATTTAAATTTAAATTGTTTTGATGTTTTTTTGTTTTAATTATTTGTTTTAGTTTAAAGAAAAAGTTTAGTTGAAAAACATTTCTGGTGCATCCTAAGAGTATATAAACAGTTAAAAACCCAAAATTATTCTGCTACACGGGAATTTGGTTTCAGAAGGTTTAACAAAAATAAATATAAGAGCCTAAAAATAGTTTTTGAAAATGTCTACTAATTTACTTTTTAATAAATATTTTTTAAAGCATTATACATTATTCTAAATTAGTATTTTGCAAAACACCAAAGCTTTAATATTGTTAAAAAGTTAAAAAGCTCCTAAAATTTAATATGTATATGATTAATTTTAATGAGATATTGCACTAAAAATATGTAAATGACAAAATTCCAGAGTAGCACAATATTAAAAATTACGGTAGATTCTGGTCGGTGTAATTTACAGTTTCCCTTTTTTTCTCAGATATTTTTAGATTGTTAACAATGTAAAAACATTTCTTGCTGTTCTTTGCAACATAAATTTTACATAGAAAAAATAGGCAATTTTTGGGATTAATTGGGCTTATAACTTGTAGCAGAAAACTTAAATCTAAAAAATAGGTCAACTAACAAGTCTGATTAAGATACAAGGATGTTCCACATATTTTACTTTTTGACTGGTTAAACTGATAATTGGTACACTTATGGGACTTGTTCCATTTGTAAACAGTAATTATTGCCTGCTTTTGCTTTGTAACAAAATTTTTATTAACATTTAATGGATTTCCTAACAAAGTTTTGTCTGTAGCAAGATTAATTAGTACACTTGGCATTTGATATTAAATACATATGCAAACTAGAAAAATTTCCTTACCTGCGGCTGGTTTCTTGGCGGGTTTTTTTGCGGCTTTCTTGGGGCTTGCAGATTTTTCTCCAAGTCTAAAGCTTCCATTAGCACCTTTTCCCTTGACTTGTTTCAAGAGTCCAGATTTTGTGCTTTTAACCAGAGCCAAACGAAGACGGGCGTTGATCTAAAAATAAAATTTGTAATTGCAATAATTAAAAATACATACAAACACTTAAACATGCAACAATAATAATAACAGTACAAGTACTAAAAATCAGTTATAAAAATGCCTCATAATACAATTTAGCTTGATTTTTAGGCTTTGTTTAGGCTTAGAAAAAATTAATCTGATTAAAAATAAGCTTAAATTAGCTTTTTAAGCGTAAACAAATTTGTTGTCCATTTTTTGTGGTCCATGGGACTATCGAATAGAATTTATATTTTTTTGTAAATTTTTAGATTTTAGGACTTCTAGCAATGTTAAAACAAAGTTTTTATTCTAATTTAGCAGTCAATTAAAAAATTTTCTTAACAGTAAAAATTAAGTGCCTAAAATATTGTCATTTTTTGCCATATTTTACCAGTTTTGTTAAAAACGAGATCTTCAGGTCAAAATTGACCCAGAAACATGTTTTTATTTAGTATTTGTAGCGTAGAAATCTCTAATTGATTTTTGGTACAGGTTTAGTACCTGTACCAATAATAACAAGCACCTGAAAAAATAATATTAATAAGCACCTGAAAACATCACATAAGTTAGGATAAAAATTAAATCTAATACTACCTTTAAAATTTTATCATACTAAACGACAGTTAAATAATCATTGTTTTTTACCTTACCTGTTTTACATTGTCTCCCACTTTGTAGTTGCTGAGGATGTATTTCAGAATTGCAGCTCTGCTACTTCCACCCCTTTCTTTTAAATTGCTGACGGCAGCTTTGATCATGGCCTGGTAGGTGGGGTGGCTGGCAGGGGCCTTGGCTTTTTTGGCTTTAACTGGGCTGGCTGACATCTTCGCTTGGGTTTGAATTAAAACGAAACGATTAAAAAATTCACTGAAATCCTGCTAGACACTGACACTAAGAAATTTTAAACACTTTGGCGCGTATTCTGTTATTTAAACAGCAGCTATGCACCTCGTCGCACTTACCCCGTTTTCATTGCCAGTCTATTATATACGTAACACGCTGGGACTTTGTGTGAGTAAACAAGCATCATATAAACTAATTTCACTAATTCTGTGTAATTATTATATCAAATATAAATTACTTAAGTTAAAGACAAATGTTTGAGGATTCTAATAATGCAAGTTTAAATTTAAATTTCTTTTTGTGTCTGACTTTTTAAGCATTGTTTAAAAAATATTTTAAAACGTAAGAAGAAATTTTATTTACAAAAATTTTTGTAATTAATTAAATATTATGTTTAATACTACAGCGCATTGGGGTATTTTAACACAATGTCTGGCCTACATTTTGGATAGAATTTGTTTGAAATTCAATTGTTTACTAAGCTACACAAGGTGCTCAAAGTTTGACGTAGTTACACAAAAAAATTTAGTACAATTTTAGGGGGTCTTGATTATGACCCCCTAAACTCAGTAGAAAAAAACAAAAAAACCCTGAAATTTTTTTTAAATACTTTTTAACAGTTGAACTATTGCTATGCTTAATTTCAACAGCTGAAGTTCGTTACAATTTGAGTTATCATCTTTTTTCTGAAAATACCATATTAAAAACACAAGAATTTTAGATATCCTTAACCACATGGCAAAATTATTGCTAATATAAATGTGTTGGTTTACTAATTTTATATTGTAATTTAGTAAACCGTGTATAATTTAGACGTTGTATTATATGTAAACAAATTTAAAATAATCGTCAATTGTACAGAAAACAAAGAAAGATGGTGAAGAAATCGAAACATACATTTTCCGGTGTTTTTTTTTCTGATTGAAGAATGCAATACAATTTACCATAATTCTTTCATTAGGTATTTAATATTTTCTAAATTTTACTGTGATTTGCATTAAAATTATGATCTTGGGGATAAAAAATATCCCATGTAATGAAAATCACATATGAATTTTTTTTATTTTTGTTAATTTTGCAAAAAGTTGTGACGGCAGCGTAAGTTTACGCCGCTGTATTGCAAAGCAACATTTCGTACATTATTCTCACTATTTATTATCTAACAATTATTTTTGGACTAAATAATAATCTTGTTTGACAGTTCTGGCGACTGTTTAACAAAATTTTTTTTTCGAAAAATATATAAAATTTCTTAGTTTTTATTTTTCAATGGACCTAACATTTTTAATTGTAATATTGAGTGAGAGTACGTTTTCCCATAGCTCGCCATAAAAATTCTTTCAAAATCAAATATTTTACTCATTTTCTTTCAATTTGTAGTTACCAAAAATGTAATAAATGTGTTTCAAAAATTCAGTGACTTTAAATAATAACTTAATAAGAGTTTTTTTAAGGTTTTTTGGCTAGGTCAAAAATTTGTAAAAAAACAACACAAAAAATAGCCTAAAACCATAACTAAAAATTACGGAAATACCTATTGACATTGCTATAATATGGTAATTTTTTTTAATTAAGCTGATAATATGACGAATTTCAATTTCTTGGTCGGACACAATTATAAGGCATAATAAATTTTAATTAATTTTAATTAATTTTAAATTAATATTTTGATAGTGTTTTGATAACTAAGCTGATAAGTATATGACGAATTTCAATTTCTTGGTCGGACACAATTATAAGGCATAATAAATTTTAATTAATTTTAATTAATTTTAAATTAATATTTTGATAGTGTACAATATAAAATTGTAACCGTTCATTTTTGAACAACTGCGTTTTTCCAAATCCTAAATATACACATAAAAATCGAGTTAAAATGTGGCAAAGAAACAATGGGCAAACGTCGCAATTAAAAATTGAAAAAAAAAACACGTTAACCTTGTTCAACAAAACATTAAAAAATCAGTCAAATATAACAATAGAATCACTTTCAGTCGCTAATTTTACATTTTACGAGTTTAAATTTTTACTGTCACTAATTACATTTTAAAATTTTTACTATTGCTGATTTTATATTTGACCTAATCAGGTTTCGCTGGTTTTACTCGGAATTGAAGGTATTTCTTATAAATCGACACGCGTCTATCTATAATTTTATAATTTTGGTTTCGGCGCCCAGGCGATTGCAAAAGCAATCATCTGGCGGGCGCTCGCCAGTTTTGCGTTATATTTTTTGACGTAAAGAATTGTTTGTGTTTTTTTTTTGTTTTGTTTTTTTTTGAAATTTCTTAAATATAACAATGCTTTTTGTTGTAACTCGTTTAATCTGTCTGCGCTAATACATATATTTTTTTTAATTTTATTTTTTAATTTCATAAATTTTGATTATACCTTTGGAAATTGAGAAAAAAAATATAATAATGTACGAATATTTATTTCATCCAGCACCCAAATGTTTAAACAAAAAAAAAGTGTAAACCAGAGAAACATTTTCCAATTAAAGCATTTCGCACCATATTTTTTAATAGTTGAAAAACCACAATTATTATATGTTATATACGTGTAATGTGGTTGTCGCATTTTTTTTTGTGAAAAGGTCAACTAAAAAATGCTATAAAAAAATTTTTGTGATTGTGTCAAAACTTTTTCAATCAAAAATTTGAAGTGCCTAAGTAAAAAGCAAGAAGGACAAGCGTCTTGTAATGCGACATGAAACCAAAAATAAAAAAGAGCGCAAAATCGGCTCCCATTTGATGTATCTTAAAAAAAACGATTATGTTCTGTTTGATGCAAAAATGTAGTGTGGCAAAATTTGTAGTTTAAAACTTATAGTAGTTTTTCGGCCTCCATTTCAATAACTTTGTGCGGAAAATATGGGTCGTGTTCGAGGTGTCTTACAAGAAAAATGTTAACAATAAAAACTTTTTTAAATTAAAAAAAAAATCTTTTTGTTATGGAATTTTTCCAGCACAACCGGCCCTTTTTTACAAAGTAAAATACCGATAAACTTATTAAATGTTAAAAGATAATCTGAGATACGATAAGAAGAAACAGCAAAGCAAATCTTTAAAACAAGAGTTTCATTTTAAGTGGTAAGACCAGACCTGTGCACGGTCTGAAAATGCACCCCCCCGTTTTATTGAAGGATTTCCCCCCCCCCCGTTTTATTGCCCCCCCCCCCCCGCCAAAAAATGAAAAAGGACCCTAAAAATATGACGCCATTTTCGACCTATGATGACGCCATCATCGCGATTTTTTTGCAGTTTTTAGCCTATTTGAATGTATTTTAAGCCATTTTAGACCTATTTTTACCTTATTTTCGCTTTTTTTGTCCCTTTTTTCCCTTTTCCCTTCTTTTTTTCTCCTTTTTTTCTCTTTTTTTTCTCCCTGCTTGCCCCCCCCCCCCCGTTTTATCCCCCCCCCCCCCGTTTCAAAAAAGTTGCCCCCGTCCCCCCCCCCCCCATTTTGGAATTGCCCCCCCCCCCGTTTTAACCCCGGGGGGCAGTGCACAGGTCTATAAGGCAGTTAGTTATCTAACGAGTGCATTTTATCAATGTACTAGTGCAAAAAAATATTAAAAAGCGGAAAAACAACCTGAGTAAGTAATAATTCTGTAAATGATACTAAATGACCACAACTATTTTTTGAATTTTTTTAATGCGCCTCATTTATTATGGTAATTTTTTTATATTTGGACAATTGTGTAAAACTTGAAAATTTTTTCGAGCAGGAAACCCTGTATTAAGGCTTAACATTTAACATCATTTAGCAATTAGATTTATTGCTACCATTAAAACATTACCGGATGTTATGTCTGGATAAAAGTTTTAAGAAAATTACACAAAAACCGATTTCTTCTTATCCCGCACATATTAATCGAGATTTCTGGTTACCATGATAACACCATTTTATTTAATACTTCTGACTCTGAGATTATACATTCTGCTATACTATATAAGGATAAAACATACAAGTCATTTGTGCAGTTTATCGGCAATTACATTTTTTAAGTTTTTTTTTTAACTGGAAAATCATTGAAACAAATTTTTGAAGAGGGATTGGACTTTTTACTTAACTAGCATTATATTTCCCAAAAAAACTATAAAACTATTTGTAATCAATGAACATTTATAAAAAAAATCTAAACACGGGACCTTCCTGCTGATTTTAGATATAAAGACCACCCGGCTTAAATATGAGCGTAACAAAAATTCGTCATCTTTCTCTTTGATATAAAAATCGGTTTCAGTCAATTTTTTTTTAAATAATGACTATTATAATAGTATTTAGTTTACATAACTGATGGGCAATTAATTAGATTTATGAGGATATGTTCAAACAAAAAATACTTTAGTAATAAATGTAAAGACATATTTTTACAATATCTCTTGCTGGGTTATAATCATTCTGAAATTAAAGATACCTTCCTACGATTTTTCAAAAACTATAGGGCCTCTTTCATCAAATTTGAGATCTATTGTAAAAAAGATGCTAACAAATTCGCTAATCTCTGCTTCAGCTAATAAATACAGAAAATAATTTATTAACGTTCTTGGGGTATATGATTATTAGTTTCATCCTTAAAAACTTATTACTTAACACTAAACTCTTGCTTAAAATATTTATGCTCCACATATAACCAATGTTTTTCAATTATATATAAATAACTATACGTTACTT